>OX578143.1:17601907-17766907 GCA_951213105.1 Amaurobius ferox
AATAGGGAAAGAGATAGCGCTGCGAACAGTACCTATTAAAACATAATTCAATGAAACGGCTTCACAGTCATGAAGTATATTAATTATGAATTGTAAGTGGTATAAGCGTGTGATAGATACCTGCGATAGTCCTGTTCAACAGTTGTTGCGACAGCATTTTACAGAAAATCGAATAATCAGTCGCGCATTCCCTTCTTTACGGCCCTCCCGTTCATCAGATCTAAACCCTTGTGACTTTTGGCTGTGGGGTTACCTGAAAAGTATGGTTTATCGGGGAGATATTCGTAGCCTTGCAGATTTGAAGGACAGCGTCTTCGTGCACACGCACAACATCATATTAGTTACGTGCAGCTATCAAACACGCGGTTACACTGTACCTCTTGTTGCTTCTTCAATACGGTGGATCCATTGAACACTGCCAATGACCTGTCTTTCTACAGCCTTCTTCCCTTCTGCGCTCCACGTGTAACATGTTCTACTCTAGATACATTAATTAAATTGACATTTGGATGTTTATGACTATTGTCAGTACGATTGTCAGTATGTTTAAAGTACCTTGGTATCTATCATACGCTTATACCACTTACAATTCGTAATTAATAATCATCACGACCGCGAAGTCGTTTCTATGAATTATGTTTTTACTAGGGGCTGTTCGCAGCTCCATCTCTTCTTCCCATAGTGATCGTTTTGGGAACGTTTTTTCTTTTTCCTGCATCATTCGTTTCTCCATGTTCTGAAATGCATATTACGTAGATTTGGCGTTCTTATGACCATTGTTTTTACTTTCCTTATATACATAATGTATAAGGAAAGTATTGTGACGGGGTCGAAAATTCGAATTCGAGATTTCGACGGGAGAGCACGTTTCGAGCATCATGAATCAAACATTTTTGAGGTGATGTCTGTGTGTGTGTGTCAGTGAGTCTGTGGAGACGATATCTCCCGAACGAGTGGAGCAATTTGAATAAAATTTGGTACAAAAATCGCAATCCGTAAATACTGGAAGCCTATTGTTTTTAAACGCAATCGAATGTTCAGAACCCCCCCCCCCCCAAATTTTCGAGTGAAATTTTGAAAAAATCATCAATAAATCAAAACCTTTAATAAAGTTACGCAAGTAGACATTTCTGATGTAATTTTTCCTTAGTAAACGATTGACATAAACTTTAGAACGCTAGCATGAACCGTTCTCGAGATATTACACATTTTACAAATAAATGTATCAAAAAATCCCATAAATTAGAAAAATATATTAACTGTTGAGAAACATGTTCACTTTTCATATGTAATATCATGCGATAACTTTAGTAACACCATTCTCGTGGATCTAGCTCGTTCCATTCATGAGAAAAGATACTTTAAGTAATACTTTTGTATTTGAACGCCAATAGTCATTTATCTGCTGTAAGAATAACTTATTTCTCCGTCCATAACGCTTGGCGGGATTTTGGCGACGAATTCGGTGGAATGACGCCAACCTGGCGACTTTTTGAAATGTTGCCAAATTAACGAAAATCTCGCCAAATGGATAAAAATTACGCTAAATCAATGAATATGACAACTAATTGTCGAAAATTCAATATTTTGAAAAGAATATAAGTACCTACTATACGAAAAACCTATTTTTTTACTGTAAAAGTAGTACATTCATTGCATTATATAAAAAAAGTTATGTGCTGCCCACATCAGATTTTTTTTCTCTACAGTGCCCTGAACAGGGATACCTTAATTCTAACCACCCCGGTACAATAAATTTTTGTCTATTGCATGTACCAAAGAAAAAATAAATAAATAATAAAAATCATAAGTATAACAAAAGTATATCATAAGTATATCATGAAGTATATCATAAAATAAGTATAACAAGCGATCGCGGTATACTTTTCCAGCAACATCTCGAATTCTAAAATTCTTTTTCTGGTATTTTAATCATGTCTAAAAATACGTAAATTCAGAATAAACATATTGATTTCGATAACGTGATAACATAAAAATCTATTAATTTAGTTGGAAACTTGATCTCATTATTCCTCACCATTAAGTATATCATTCCTAATCTACCTACCATTTGTTGAAAATCCGATTTATTTAAAATAACACATCGCGTGATTACCTCCAATGTGTAGGTGCAACAACTGATAGTTTTTCTGCCCCTCGTTTTAAACATTAACAACGCAATAAACACTTTATCGATACGTTTTGTAAATGATCCGGCCCGGCTTGCTCGGAGATATACATCGACTTGCAATATAAGATTAATTTTTGTTGCCGCAGTGTTAAAATCATTTTATTGAACGTACAAGAAGTCGATTTTGTATAACCTTCCAATGATTTTTATCGCCGTTATTATTGTTGTTAATTGCTTGGGCTGTTAAAGTAATACAGAATAGCGGTTTAAATTCCGTCTTTGAAGGGTTATCGTCTACAGGCACCATGTGCGCCTACAGGTAAGGGTAAGGCTCCTTTATATACGAGCTGACTCATCAAGCATATTGAAGCCCACAAAGGCCAGAAACGTAATCCATTAGCTCTATTCGTATTTTCACTCTAGGAAGTACTATTGGAATAATTTTTGATGGGTGTTTTGCACCAAACTGCTCTAAATGTACTAGAAAAAAGTTTAGGTAACTTCGCTTTCCCAGAAATGAAGAGGGAATAAAAAAAATGGCTTATAATTAGTCGGCAGGATACCCTGTACAGGAGCATACTTGTAAAAGCTAAATTTTACAATATTGTAATTGAAACTTCTATTTTTATATAAAGTATTTATTTTAAACACTCATTTTATAATTTTGGTAACTGTAGTTATGTATTATTATTGATTTTTATTTGTTATAGTCTTATCTTAGTAAACGTGGTTTGTAGTTCTGAATGTGTTATTCTCTCTTCCAAACTTAAAAGTATAATTGCTTCAAATTATATATATATTAAAGATTTATTCATGCTACACCAATATCTTTCAAGTTTTATGCACTTTGTTGCATTTTTAGAGTATAATGAATCATAACATTGTTGAATCCTACTATTATCAAACTGTCGCCAAGTGGAAATCTTACCATATTATAATAATTATGTAAACATAAGATAAAATGGTAAGTAAATCGAAATGCATTTATAATAAAAGATAATAAATAATCAAATAGGATTTTTTTTACTAAAAACTGATAGAAATTATGTGAAATGGAAATCACTTATAGAAATTTATAGAAATTAAATGACTCGAATTTACTTTGGAATGGCACTGATATTTCATCGCTAAGACGATGATAGGCTCCAATTATTTTTAGTGCTATGTTAAAAGGATCCAGTTTAGAGGATTTCCTCAATATTATCTTTTAAAGTACTTCAATTTTTTTTTTGTACTAGGCATAAAAAATATATCGTTTACAATACAAATTTATATAATTTATTATTATTATTAATATTTAAATGCTGTATTTATCTAATCTATGCATTCACAGGTTTATAACAAAATTGCCCCTCTTTAAAATTTCAGTACCTTTAAAATTAAATACACATTTTTATTTTAAAGTGCCCCCCCCCCTCCCGGGAAATTTACACACTACTATGTATCATAATAAATATATATTTCAAAAACAACTTTTCATTATTTAGTACAGGTATTTCAAATAATTCATGATCTTTCTGAGCTCATAATAAGAACATATTTTATTCTATATAATGTTAGAACTGTAACAAATGTAAAATAGAAATATACATCAAAGTATTTAATACATGTTAATAAGACCGGATTTTTACAAAAAATAAAAAATTAAAATAAATAAATAAATAATAATAATAAAAAAGAAACAAAATGTCCATCTAGTTGTTAATCTGCTTATAGAGTGAGAATCATATTTTTGATTCTTGTTAATAAGTGTCGCGTAATTACACATGCTACTCCAATCGAATTCATATTTATAAAAATATAATTCAGTTGTAAGTATTATCAAATATCTGTAAAAATCAATATTTGGAGCCCGTGTTAAACAGCCAAATATGGTAACCTACGTATTTGTAGAAACCTTACTGGGCTTAAATATGCTTGATAAGTCAGCCTGTAGTACAGGAGCTCTAGGTGAGGATAAGGGAAGGGGGTACTTGCCCTCCCTTAGAAGTTCAAGTTCACAAAGGCGGGCATCAATCTTGTCGATGATGTACGTCTTATCCTTGAGACTCGTATTCACGTTCTCTTTATTTCTTCAATAATTCATTAAATTGAGTTTAATGGCACAAAATAACAGCCATAATTATTTTAAATGATCATGAATTTGCACTTTTAATTCTATTTTCATTTTCATTTAGTAACTCAACTTATTTTCAAAGGTGGCGTAGCGAAAATGCGAAAAACTAAAATATCTCGAGAACGGTTAATCCTAAAGTAATGGGGTTGGTCTTATTCTTTTTGTCGTCCAAAATGACGTATACAACAAGCATTTAATTTATACATTTGAGAATGCGTAGTCTCTGATACCAGATTTTTGCGGGTCATTTCATAAAAAAAGGCAGGTTTTCCTTTTTCAAATCGTATCAGAATTTAATCAGCACCAGGGTATCCCACAAGTGACTTATCTACCAAATTTTGTGAAATTTGGTCAATTGGATTTTTAGCTATAGTGGATACATGAGATTTTTGCGAACCATTTAGCAAGAAACAGGAGGGTTATTTTATCCCGAATCGTACCAAAATCCAATCAGCAGCAGGGTCACACACACACACAAGTGACTTACCTACCAAATGTTTATGAAATTTGGTCCATTAGTTTTTGAGTTAGAGTGGATACATTCATTGCACAAACACACACACACACAGACGTCACGCTGAAAATAGTTTTTTCAACTTTTAGAGGTCCCAAAACGTGTAGATCCGTCGAAAACTCGAATTACGATTTTCGACACGATACCAATACTTTCCCTATACATTGCCATGTTTTACAGGGAAAGTAAAAATCACAACTTGCAATAGATGAGATGCTATTCATTGAAGAGCATTGTTAGAAAAGGAAGCTATGCAGTAGTGCATTGTTGAAACCCCCGCCTTTGCGGGCACGAAGGCTGTTGCATACATGCCTGGTTCCCAGCATCTAAGCAGACAGGCCACTACTATTAACAAACACCAAGATTTTTGAAATCGGACCAATAGAACGAAAAATAAAACAACACTGGGGCTATCCCCATGATGGCGACAACTATAAGCGGATAATAAAAAAAATATTATTAAAGACGTCCCTTTCGAACGGTCGTTGACAAATTCAAAAATGCTTGGAATTTTTACATCTGTTTACTTATGTACTCGTTGTATAGGTAGGTATCTTTGTAAATACGGAATGAATTAGACTTTAAATATAAACGTCAGCCAAAAATAAAGAAAGTGAGAGGTGCTGTGTGACTAATTCTATGACACGAGTTCTTTAGCAGTTGATGAAAACGTCGTTCCAATGCTGAGGAATCGTGTCTAGAAATCAAAACTTTTCAATCAAATAATACTTTATCTACAAAATAATATCATAAATAAATCTGATATGGGCAGCACATGACCTTCCTTACAATGATTTTTTGTTTTCTAATGAATGGATTAGATCCTAATGAATGAACAAGATTCATGACACAATGATTTTAACAATGTTCGTTATCGTTTGGTTCTTTACTGGATAGCAATGCATAAAACTACAAATTTCAATTTCCAGCAAATCTTACTTGATAATTAGAAATGTTGCTTGCACTATCTATGCAATATAGCCCGTATATTAAAAGATTTTAATCAATAGAAAATATTGAATTTTCATCAACTTCGCAGCCATTTTCGTTAATTAAGTATTATTTTTGCCAATTTAGCGACATTTGGCAGCATTTAAAAACATTGCCAAGTTGGCGATATTTTGCCAAATTTATCTCTAAACTCAACCCACTTAAAGATACTTGCTACTTATATTTTGCTACGTTTTCGAAGAATGCATATGAAAACGTACTATATCTCAAGAACGGTCCATACTAAAGTGGGTATCATTCGTTTTCTAATGATCAATTACGTGGGAAATGATGATGCATTTAATATTAATACAGCTACTGGTTTTTAATGATTTTTTTTAAAATCATCTAAAAATTTAGGGGGGGGGGTCTTCTGAATATACGTTCGTGTTTAAAATCAATTGAATTCCAATATTCACTGATTGTAATAATCGTACCATTTTTTTTCGAATTGTTCCATTTGTTTGGGAGATATCGATTACACAGACTCACAGACATACACTAACGTATATATACACATACATGCAGGCATCATCTCAAAAACGTTCGATTCGAGTTCAGGGATGCTTGAAACTTGCTCTTCTTTCAAAAATTCGAATTTTCGATCCCATCACATCACAATACTTCCCCTATATATTATACAATGCATGTAGGAAAAGTAAATGTAATGAGAACATGCTTCTCCAAACTGAATAAATTCGGGTAAAGCTCCGTCGCATTGCAAATCTGCATTTTTAATACGAAAGTTAATTTTAAACTTATCCCCTACCCCACTGCACCTCTCAAACGTCCAAGACTGATATCCCCATTTCCTTTCAAACGTCGGATCAAAATATTCCACTGAATAAATAAAAAGTGTAGTGTTTAGAATGTTTTATCCTGAGGCTGAAACAGAAAACGAAATCGAATTGTTTCATGCTTGGGTAGAAGTTGCCCCCCCCCCCCCCCTTTCCACGTTGAGTGATCTATCTCTCATAAGTTCTGCAACAAAACGAGTTAAAGCGACTGTTGGATTTATTCGAATGATGACAATCGGATCATGGTGATTGTGTTTTGGGGTATTACGAAAGAGAATTTATGGTGCACCTTTCTACCTACGTACAATCACCGGTAATCACCGGTGTATCTTATCAAAAGTTCAAATGTTTCTAAAGTAATTTAATTTTTTACTTTCTTATATATTATTTATACTCTCACTCCAGTTATTTAAAAAAAATATCAGCTGCGAAGGACTTGACTTTATCATAGATTTATCATTTCCAGTTCAGGCCTTTTTATATCATAGTGATTGAATAATAATCGAAATAAACGTTTTTTTGTCCCCAGTGTTGCAAAATGTTCTCACAAATTTTTTCAAAGAGCGTTTTGTTTCTTGCATGAATACATCCATCCCATATATATGTATAAGAAAACCAATTTCTCTGTTTAATGTCATACTTGACGAAAATTTGGTTGCATATTTGGCGATCTTGGGACAAAGTATATGTATCTGTATGTGTCGGAGGATTTTAGGAGACGAATCAGTGAAAATCTTTACATACACCCCAGTGGCATCGTCAAGGTGGAGATTTGGGAGCCATAACCCCCTGGAACCCATTAAATTTCGAAGAAATGATGTATGGCGAAATGGGAAACAAGACTTTGGTCACCAACTCCGGTCAGAAATCCTTTCTGGCAACGCTACTGCAGCACACCCGTCATAACATTTATATTACTTTCCTTATATGCATATAATGTACATATAAGGAAAGTATTGTGATAGGGTCGAAAATTCGAATTTGAGTTTTCGACGGGAGAGCACGTTTCAAGCATCCCTGAACACGAATCAGACGTTTTTGAGATGATGTCTGTGTGTGTGTGTGTGTCAGTGAGTTTGTGGAGACGATAATTGACGAACGAATGGATCGATTTGAACGAAATTTGGTACAAAAATTGCAATCCATGAATACTAGAAGCCCATTGTTTTTATACGCAATCGCATGTTCAGAACCCCCTAAATTTACGATTGAAATTTTGAAAAAATCATCAAAAAATTAAAACCTTTAATAAAATTACATAAATAGTCATTTCTTATGTAATTTTTCATTAGAAAGACTAACGATTGACCAAAATTTTAGAATACTAGCACAAACAGTTCTCAAGAAATTATACATTTTTCAAAAAAATTATCAAAATTCATATAAAATTAGAAAAAAATGACTATTGTGAAATATGTTCACTTTTCATAAGTAATATCATGCGATAAATTGGGTTACATCATTTTCGTGGATCTAGCTAGTTCCATTCATGAGAAAAGATGCTTTAAGTAATACTTTTATATTTGGACACCAATATTCAGTTATCTGCTACAAGAATAACTTATTTCTCCGTCCATTACACTTGGCGAGATTTTGGCGGAATGTCGTCAACTTGGCGACTTTTTTAAATGTTACCAAATTAACGAAAATGTAGCCAAATTGATAAAAATGACGCTAAATCAATGAAATTGATGACTAGATGAAGAAGTAATTATTAAAGTATTTTAATATATGGACTATATCGCTTATTGAGGATGCTATCAATATTGATGGTTGTTTAGAGTTGTGCGAAGTATAAGTTAATTGAGTATTTTGAAATAGTTTTAAATGTTGTCATCCTGAAAATCGCCCAATATATAATTCAACGATAAAAACACAGCGCGTTGGATCTTCTACATTCTTTTCGTATTGTAAATCTAGTAAATCCATTGCATTATATAAGGAAAGTCATGTATTGCCCACATCAGATTTTTATGTTTATATATTGACAAGCCTTATCAAATCGACTAAGACATCGTGACACAAATATTTTCAACGTCAAAATTATGAATGTATTATTTTATGTGCTTTTGTTACTTGATTTTTTTTCTGTAATTAAAATGTCAGTACTTTTTTTCAAGTTGGCAACAGGTCAATCAAGAAAAAGATTTGGATACATTGTGCCAATACCATTTACATTCTATAACGTTGTCTTAATTATTACATTTCCGTTTAAACTATACCACCAACATTGTTTCGAGATTTATTTTTCTGTAAGAAATAATGCTTTGAAAAATGCTAAAATTTCGTGTAAATAGTATTCTAATCATGTGAAACACAAAAAACTATTTCTGATTTTGTTATGTATCTAGTCGTGAAATTTCATATCGCTGCATTCGTTCTGGAGTTATCTTGCCCACGCGACATACACATACATACGATCCTGAACTCAAAAACGGAGTTCATTCGAGTTCATGGAATGCACAAAAGTTTCCGTCGAAAACTCGAATATGAATACTCGTTGGCGTTACAGAACTGTTTGTACTTATTTTATCAAAAATTTAAATTTTCCAGCTTTGGGTATGTGTAGAAAAATTCTCTTATAGCCAATTTTGACTCAACAAAATTTCACATATTTTATTTATCTTGTTTCTTCATAATCACGCGGTTACTAATTTTTCCTTTTCGTGCTAGGCTCAAGTGAAGAATATATTTACAACCACTTTGGGAAAACATCCACCTATTCGTTTTTCAATCTTCTCAAATTACGGAGTTAGTCGTTTTTTATTGCATTTTATCGCCATCAGTCATTTCGGCACTACCAGAATGTAGAAAACAAACAGGAAACGAGGCTAGAAGGAAGTAGAGTCCTTCTTTATGGATTGTTTAAAGGGACTCTAGAAGGAAGTCGATAATGGCGCCATCTGTTGAGTAACAATAAATACGCCTTATATATTTTTACTTTCCTTATATGCATAATGTATAATAAGGAAAGTATTGTGACGGGGTCGAAAATTCGAATTCGAGTTTTCGACGGGAGAGCACGTTTCAAGCATCCCTGATCACGAATCGAACATTTTTGAGGTGATGTCTGTGTGTGTGTGTGTGTGTCAGTGAGTCTGTGGAGACGATAACTGACGAACAAATGGACCGATTCGAACGAAATTTGGTACAAAAATCACAATTCGTGAATACTGGAAGTCTACTGTTTTTAAACGTAATCGAATGTCCAGAACCCCTCTAAATTGTCGAGTGAAATTTTGAAAAAATCATCAAAAAATCAAAACTTTTAATAAAGTTACGCAAATAGATAACTTTAATGTAATTGTCCTTAGAAAACGATTGACATAAACTTTAGAACGCTAGCATGAACCGTTCTCGAGATAATGCACATTTTAAAAATAAATTTATCAAAAAATCCCATAAATTAAAAAAATATATATTAACGGTTGAGAAATATGTTTGTTCACTTTTCATATGTAATATCATGCGATAAATTGGGTGACATCATTCTCGTGGATCTAGCTCGTTCCATGCATGAGTAAACATACTTTGAGTAATACTTTTGTATTTGAACGCCAATGGTTATTTATCTGCTATAAGAATAACTTATTTCTCCGTCCATAACGCTTGGCGAGATTTTGGCGCCGAATTTGGCGGAATACCGACAACCTGGCGACTTCTTTAAATGTTGCCAAATTAACGGAAATCTCGCCAAATGGAAAAAGAATGACACTAAATCAGTGAAAATGACGGCTAATTGCCGAAAATTCAATTTCTTGAAAAGAATATGAATAGCTACTATAAGAAAAACCTATTTTTAACACTTTACAACAAAGTTGAAAAGTGTTTATGACTTTGTTCATTCTGTCTGTCTGTCTGTCTGTCTGTCTGTCCGTTAGCACGATAACTGCCGTAAAAATGACTTAATCAAAATGAAATTTTAGTATGTTGTTCAGACGGTCTGTAGGACCTATGGGAATATAAATGAATAATATCACACAATTAGTTTTGGATTGAACCTGGGTTGAAAAAATGAAATACATTGAGCCCTATGGGACCTAATTTTTCAAACATTTTTTAAGCGGATTTAAAATTCACAAATTGCTTCGAAAATTTTAGGTAATAGTCAAATTGTTCCATAAAATATATAAAAAAAAATTCAGCTAAATATATCTAGTAGTTTTTTAAATAAAAATAAAAATAATAATTACACATCTTATATGAAACGATCACGTGACCATGATATAAAACGATCACATGACCCACTTCAAAATGATATATGGCATCCATCTTGTTTCAAATTCGTGATTTTTTAAAGTTCTTTTTAATTCATATTGAATGTTGTATCCATCCTAAAACTACTTTATTTCTGCTTAAATTCTGTGCATCTACATACTAAAACAACACAATGACAATATATTTGAGTTTAAATTCTCATTCAAATTTGATTATTTCTACAATTAAGCCTATTTTTCACCTATGTAAAATGTAAACAGCAAAATATGTAGAATGAGTTGTATTAGAATTGCTGTATTTCTTTAACACAAAATAATTCAGTCCATGGAGTCTGCATGGCTGATATGAATGAAATATTAATTGATTTTATAAACAGAAGGACGATTTTTTTCGATGAAGTTTTAAGCATAAAGTTTATGAATTGTAGCTCCATGGTCTTAATTTTTAAATAAAATAAATTATTATAGTATTGTGACGAATGAAATGGAGAAAGTTATGAATGAAATCCTGCTTTTATAGAGAGATCCAGGCGTGTTATTTTTTCTATGACGTCATTTGAATTAATTTCAGTTGTTTTCAATGAAGTTTTCAAATATAATAAATTATCGTAGTATTATGATAGATTTAAAAATATTACCGTGGAATGTATTGCATTTTAGAGATATTTAAACCACGCAATTTATATTTCAATGCCGTCATTTGAATGAAGTTCATTTTTTTCAATGAAGGTTTAAGTTTTCAAATATAATAAATCAATGTAGTATTGTGATAAGTTTTAAAATATTACCGAGGAATGTATTGCATTTTCGACTTTTTTAAATAAAATTGCATTGAAGTTGGAAAGTGTTTCATAATCAATGCTTTAAGCATGATTGATCTTTCTTGTTTTATTGTAACAATAGTAAATTCATTGCATTATATAAGGAAAATCATGTGTTGCCCACATCAGATTTTTTATGGAGGTGTGAGGGACAAAAATTCGCCCTGGAATTTTAATGGATATTTCTTCAGCATTCCTGAATACAAATCAACCATTTTATCAATGATTTTTGTGATTCTATGGGTAAAAGCAAATTGAGATAATCAAGGGAAATTTTCTGAAGTTTTTCGATTTCAATCGATAAACGTCAGAAGTCTATTGATTTTCGGGAAAATCTTATCAAGGTGAAACCCTCAATTTTTTAAAAAAAAATTTCTTTTTTTTGCGATAACAAATTAATCAGAACTGTAAAATGAAAATATAATAATAAAAATTGTGAAGTATTCAAAAAGAGTACTATAGGTGGCCTATGTGTTGCATATATACATGTATTGCGACCGAATATTTTTATGCTGCGGATATTGATGATTGTTCATGTCGTATAATATCTGAACAATCACATTTGCGAGATGGATGGTCTGCCGGAAATAACTGCAGTATTCTAAAAAGAATTATTTATATATGCTATTAAAAAATTTACTGAAAATACGAAGCTTACAGAATTTTATCGAATTTTCTGTTTGAAGTTAATTTGCTCTTGAATAATTAATGGATGGATGAGAATAACGACATTTTAAGCAATGCAGACTGAATTTCGACAAGAACATTTTGACCATCCTCATAAGGCGGTCTTCTAGACTTTCTGTCTTTAAATTATCTTTATGTTAAGCTCTTTGTAAAGTCTTATCTTTCTATGCATTGTATTGGAATTAGGACTTCTATGGGCCTGTCTGCTTTGCCTGCACAGATTCACCACTGAGATAAGAAGGTTTATTAGACAACAATTCCAGATTATCCGGATAGAAATCGATTTTGATATTATTTAAATCCGTAGTAACGCCACAGATCAGATCGTCTACATATCGGTATATTTGTATATTCAAAATGATATAGACATAAATTAGCCAAAATACTACTACTACATCCACCGTGCGGGAAACCCGATACATGTAAATATAATTGATTTCCCTGAAAAATACAGTTTTTAATAAAACAAATTGGAGAAAGTTTTTGATTTTAATATGATCGGTATAATTGGCAACAAATGCACTGTAAAGAGATATGATGATATTATAAAGATTCTTGAATATTAATATTATTAAAGAGATCTTTAAAATCAAAGGTTTGGAATCCAACAATTTTGTCTATTAATTGCAATTTATCAATTTATTCTTGACAATTATCTAGAATAAAATAATTAGATTGAGACTATCGAAGACTGTCATTTAGTTCTTTCAAACAGTTGAATAATACTTTGCTGAATAGAATAAGTATTATGTCCACTTGTATTAGTTATATATATTAATCTATCATTGGAATTCCATATAATATTTTATTATATATATATATATATATATATTTATATATATATATATATATATATATATATATATATATATATATATATATATATATATATATATATATATATATATATATATATATATACGTATATATATATTATATATATATATATATTTATATATATATATATATATATATATATATATATATATATATATATATATATATATATATAGATAGATAGATATATATATATACGTATATATATATTATATATATATATATATATATATATAGAGAATATATATATGAGTTACTACTTACATTCTAACATTGGATTTACAATTTTATATATATATATATATATATATATATATATATATATATATATATTAAGAATTTTAATTTACTTGTATTATAAATACCAGAGATTGATCATTTATTGAAAATGGTTTGTAAAGCAAATGTGAAAATAAAATGCTCTGAAGTGAAAATTTGAAATTAAAATTGACTCTACGACAAGCTTGAGCAAATTATAAATAGAACATTATAAATAAAACAGATACTAAATGGGTATGAAATACTCTTCTTTCCCCGTTCCACATATAAGGTAAGTAATTCAAAAAAGAATTACATGTGTTGAAAAATTGGTAAATATAATCCCTTAACTACACCCTAAGATAAAAATTTATTTTAAGTGTTATAAATCATATATGTAATACAGGTACTTAAGGTACTAATCCTCTTGTTCCCTGCATAAACATACATGGATGCATGAATAGTGTATAAGATGAAAAGTTTCAAACAGAAAAATTGCACATGGAGCTAGGCCTTTCTGGCTCCCAAAAATATTTTATATATGAAAATGAATATAATTGAAAAAGTGAAAAGCATTTCCGAAACCATGTATGTTGTCAAGAGCCATACCTGGTTCGGTAATGCTGAACATCTACGTTTCTGCGTACATACTGTAAATTGTATTACAGAAATTATGCACATGGTCCTATGTAGAAGAATGTAGAAAATGGATCAGATATAAATATATAAATAATCAAGTATACCAGCTTGTAATATTAATATTATTGCCTTGTAATATTGATATTATTAGAATACAATGTAATGCTTAAAAGATGAAAAAGAATAAGAATAAAATAACATAAATTGAGTTACCGCATGCTCTGGATACATTGTAGTGTGATTGGGACTGACTTAGCTTTGAGCCAACTTAAAACATATTACAGTTAAGGTTATAGACTAACTGTTGGAAAAGAAACATGGAGATTATAAAATTTTATTATTTCTTTATTATTTATCAAATAATTGATAACTATTCTGATATTGAATTTGTACTTGTAAATTTATTTTAATTCTTAGTGGTCACTTTGATGATAATTTGATTAAAATTTTTGATTATTCAATAGTGGTTGAAACTGACTTATCAATATGTTGCTGTAATTGGAGCATGGTTTTGAATTTAAATTTTAATTGCGTTTTAATAAAGGAAAAAATAAGGTTTGACGGGTATTTATTTTGGATGGTAGTGTTTATTAATTTAATAATAGGTTCTTTGCAGTAACATGGTGTAAACTTTTTTATTCTTAATAACTGATTATTAATGATGTTTTTAAATACTGATTTTTAAAGATTGGATGAATAATGTTGGCCTTTGTTTACTTTGAAATTATATGATTCAGTTTTGTCATATATTTTAATTTTTAATTTATCTTCATTTTGAATTTTTTAACTAACGTCTAGGTAATTGATCCAGTGTGATGAATAAACATTTTCAATTAGTTGCAGATTAGGAGGATAAAATTGAAAGTTTACCATTGTGGCATCATTAGTAATTTTAATAATAGTTATTAGATCAACAATGAATCTGTATATAATATGACTGTTGAAAGGGTGCTGAATTTCGTAAAAATGTAGATAAAGGTTGGCCAGAATTGTGGATGAGATTCCTCCCTGTGGAATTCCCTTATTTAATTTGTATATGCAATTACCCTGAGAGAGATACTGGTTGAACAGAATGAATTTTAACAATGTTTTGAATTTTGGAATAGAGATGTTTTTTAAATGAGTAAATTGTTCATATAAATTTTGTATGACTTTAAATAAATCATGAATGTCAATGTTATTAAAGAGGTCTTTGAAATCAAAAGTTTTTATATCATGGGTGTAAGGTTGTTGTTTTAAATTATTAGTCAGTTCTAAACTATTTTTTATTATATGTGTTCGCTGTGTAGTAAAATGATCATAAATTTGATTTAGTATAAATGGTAGTTGTTTGTCCGCATCATTGGTATATGAATTAAATCCTATAGTAACAGTTCTAAAAGTAATTGGTGATTTACGGAATTTTGGTATAAGTATCAGATAAGGAAATTTAAGATTGTGCTTTTGTTTAAGTAGTTTGTAGTAAGCAATAATTTGTTTACTGATAATAGAGATATTGATATTGAGGAATTCAGTTGTAGTTTGAGTTCATCCAAATAAAATTTTTGCAAATAAACGCATAATTACTTGAAGCCTTATCAACATAGATGATTACATATTTGTCTTGTAGTAAATTGATCTCTTTTAAAAAGTCTTCGTAATTAGGTGCATATTTTTGTATAGGAATTTATTGAAGCAATTATTTTACATACCAGGTGACTTATACTTGCCAGCTCCTAAAGGCTTCAAAAGGGCTGCTGTATTTACCCGATAGTTTATATATATATATTTATCTAGATCAATGGCAAAAGCTTGAATTATTTTCTTTTTATTATATAAAAGTGGAAGTCTATATTTGGATCCATAGCTTAAAAACTATTTGAGAATAGGTTCCTTAATTAAATGGAGATTTCCTGTGATTACATGTCCATGATGTTGGTCGATAAAGGGTTGATAGCATGATTCATGATTCAGAACACGAACAAGATACAGTATTGTTTAACTGTTTTGATAATAGATTGTAGTTGTATATTTTACGTCTTAATGGTACAGGATATTTATAAGCTTTTATTATATTAGCATTTTTAATTGGTAATAATGATTTGAATCTTTCAAAAATGTGCGTAAAGTTTAAATAATTAAAAATGGGATTTGTGTAATTAATAACACAATAAGATTGGTTGGTTTTCTCTTTCGGGTGTGAAAGCGTGAGGTTAACACCTAGCTGTCTGGCTCTTGTTAATAATAGGTCAAAAACTAGGTGTCCGAATTGCTTTTGGCTATTCAGATCTGTGAGTGAAATATAAAGTTTATTTAAATGTTGCTTTTTGATGGAAAATACCCAGTTTTTGATTTTTTCCTAGTTAGATTCAAATAGTGAATTAAGATTATTTAGTTGAGACTAAAAGAGTCTAAAAGAAATTCTTTGTTTTTTCTTAGTTGTTTTCAGGTAAAAACTTCGGAGCAACTGTATGTAAAGCAGGATTGCCAAAAGCTATTTATTTACTTATGAAGGAAAAGAAAAGTATTAATCTGATATATAGTAGCATTATCTATTGATAATGAAGAACAGTAAAAGATGTAAAACCTGAAAGTTTCGATAGCAATGGGTGAAATTTTTTTGTTTTTTTTTGCAATTTATTTCTTTAACGGGATTTTAAAATCCCCGTGGTGCATAAAGGGTAAAACGATTTTGCACACAAGAAAACATTTTTCTTTCAGGATTTCCTTTATTTATCTTAATACCTTTGTATTTTTCAGGTATTTTATTTGAAGTTATCAAGGATAACGGTAAATAAAGGAAAGGTTTCATCAATGTAAGTACTTTATATGTAAAGCGTTTTTGTGACTGTTTTAAGTACAAATAATAAACCTTTTTGGGTGTTGAAGACCCAGACTACTCCGCTGGCCCTAGGGCTTACAGCAGGAATTTGAATTGCTGGGAAGGACCTTTTTGGGTGTGAAACTTCCCTTCAGGCACCTTCATAAAATGTTTGTGTATCATCATATGAATTCATATCTGGCATAGCCGCTATACTAATGAACCTACAAATACCAATTGTGTGGTCATGCATTCAGTAATATCTGTTCGAATAATCTACTATTATACTGTCGCTTCAGATGTAGATGAAGACCTGTACTCTTACACCGTTGGCATGATTTATGGCGAGGAAAACGCGTTTCGAAAGTTAACACGTCATAAATGTTATTGCGAAAATTATTAGAATGTGTCACGGAAGTTATTACACCATTTCTTATAAGTTTTCCAATCAGTAAACACAAGAAGTCTACTTACTTTCAGCGTATTTTATTCAGTGGTGCGGTTTCTACTGTTTCGAGCATTTTGTTTTTCTACAAAAAATAGAAAAAATATCATAAAGAATAATATAGTTCAATGATATTGGATAGTTATTAACACTTTACAACATAGTTGAAAAGTGTTTATGACTTTGTTCATTCTGTCTGTCTGTCTGTCTGTCTGTCTGTCCGTTAGCACGAGAACTGCCGTAAAAATGACTTTATCAAAATGAAATTTTAGTAAGTTTTTCAGACGGTCTATGAGACCTATAATATAAATGAATAATATCACCCAATTAGTTTTGGATTGAACCAGGGTTGAAAAAATGAAATACATTGAACCCTATGGGACCTAATTCTTCAAACTTTTTTTAAGCGAATTTAAAATTCACAAATTGCTTCGACAATTTTAGGAAATATTCAAATTATCCCATAAAATATATAAAAAAAATTTCAGTAAAATATGTTAGATAATTTTTTAAATAAAAATTATTAAATATAGGGTGAAAAACAAATTGAATTAAATTCCGACTCTTGATATATCCTCCAGAAAGAGAAAAGAGATACATTATATAATAAATATCTTTCCGAGAGTTGAATTATTTTATATATAAGAGAGGTTTCACATTTTAAAATAAATATGGCAGATAACAATTTTTAAATAAAATTAATTATCATAGTATTGTGATGAATGAAACGATTAGAAAAATGTTATGAATGAAATGCTGCTTTTATATAGAAGCGATTTATATTTCGATGACGTCATTTGAATAAAGTTCATTTGTTTTCTATGAAGTTTTCAAATGCAATGAATTACTGTAGTATTACGATAATTTAAAAAATATTACCGAGGAATGTATCGCATTTTAGAGATGTTTAAACCAGGCAATTTATATTTCAATGCCGTTATTTAAATGAAGTTCATTTTCTTCGATGAAGTTGCAAATATAATAAATTAATGTAGTATTGTGATAGTTTTAAAGATATTACCGAGGAATGTATCGCATTTTAGAGATGTTTAAACCAGGGAATTTATATTTCAATGCCGTCATTTAAATGAAGTTCATTTTATTCGATGAAGTTTTCAAATATAATAAATTAATGTAGTATTGTGATAGTTTTAAAGATATTACCGAGGAATGTATCGCATTTTAGAGATGTTTAAATAAAATTACATTGAAGTTGGAAAGTGTTTCATAATCAATAAATTATGCATGATTGATCTTTCTTCTTTTATATGTAATGGTGGCACGACATTCTTATAACCATTTTGACACTTTTATTTTGTTGTGGTTCCAGTACCTTCTGCACAAGAAATATTTGGGCGATTAATATTTTTTTCTTTACATAATGTGTAACGCATATCAAAAATATGGTAGCAATTATTTCAAAATTAACTTATGATACCATCGCACAATTGTCTGTTATGTAATAACTGAAGTTCCTTTGTTGAATGATAAATAAACGAAAACAAAAAGTTAACTGAAAGATAGCTTCGTTCACTTTAGTTTTCGATTTTAAACTGTCGATAAATGATCCCACAAAAGTTCCAGTTATAGTTTTTCTCCATCCTTAGATCACAATTTATTCCCTTTTCAACGTTTCAGTTGAAACGAGATAGCCGTTCGCAAAACCCAGGCTTTGTTCTTTCTAACAACTTCGTTTTTTTTATGTGCAATAAATCGAAGTAATTCAAAACTTAATAATAAAGAGATTGGTGGTTAATTTTCTGATTTTTACTTTCTTTTATTCTAGTGAAAAGATAAAGAATTGTTTCCCTCAAAATTTTCGAATTCAAAATATTGACAGAATTGCGTGCTTAAGTTCTGCATACATTTCAAACATTTTTGAAAAGGTAACCGTCCATAGACATTTTGAAGTAAAGAACATTTATGGGCGGGGTAAGGCTCATACAGGCTGACGCAACCGGCATTTTGACTCCAACCGGTCCAATCGGTTATCGTCTGCCTGTGTTATTTCAATGGCGTGCGCATATTACACAGCTAATATTTGATACGCAATTTTGCAGTAAAATAGGTGATTCTGCTTCTAAAAAATTGTACCAATTATTCAAGAAAGTTGTCTAGAATGCTTTGATTTTGGGTTTTTTTATAATTATTTTTGATATCCCGAGAAAATAATGAGAAAGTAGCCTTCTTTTCGCCATGTACAACCATCCCTTCAACTGGGTGTCAAGATGGCTGCTCTTGCGCCAACCTCAGTGGTCAGAAGTAGCGCGCTACAAGTAGCGAAACTACAGCAGGCACTACTTTTTCTTGTAGTTTGTAATGTGTAACGTGCTACTTTTAAAAATAAATAGTGTAGCGAGTAGCGCGATACAATAAATCACTAGTTTGTATCGAGTTTGGACGCTACTTTTAACGTTACTTCAGTAAATAAACAAGGTGCCATTCTACATATCATGTGATCATCTTTTCTTCATTTATACGAAATTTAGTGCTCTGCGCAACGATGTACGATGAAAGGCTGCATTGATGCTGTAGGGTTAGGAAGGCCATTGCCTCATGAAGTTGATTTTTTATATGGATATATTCGGATGTGTTATTTTCCAAAAGATGCTGCTTATCTGATTGCAATTTTGAGATGCAAATTCTACTAAAAATAAACAAACGTGTTTTTAAATAAATAGTTTTTATTTTTATTTTATTTTATACTTTTAATAAATAAAATGAATACGCGTCAACTTTAATTAAACTTTAAAATCAAAGATAACCAAAAATAAGTTTAAAAGTCCTTTAATAAAATCTCCTTTCCTCGACGTACAAAAATGACACGGCCAAAGCGCTTTTCGGGCATCACGTTGCCTGCATCAGTGGCATTTTTGGTTGTTTTTGATTTTAAAGTTTATACTTTTATTTCATTTTACTGTTTTCAGAAGAGGGTAAAAGCGTAAAAATTGGTAAGTTAATCAGTAAATTTGGAATTAGTAAATTTTAATTATTCAAAATAAGTATGTTAAATGACTACAGTATACCCATATCCTCAACTTTTTGTGAAAATTGAAGCTGTGGCAAAATTCGTCTTATAAAAGTAGTTATGTAGTGACTATATTTTAAAAGTAGTTTGTAGTCTCTACATTTAAAAAAAGTAGTTGTGTTAACTACATTTGCCACAATGTAGTTGTAGTTGTAGATCACTACAATAATAAAGTAGTTTTTCCAACCACTGGCCAACCTGCATATTTAGGAGCTTTAGGTCGGGGTATCGGCCTGAAATCGGAACCTTACAAAAATGTAAACACTTTGGACGTTTATATTTCCAAATCATATAAATAACAAGAAAGATCAATCATGCATAAAGCATTGATAATGAAACAATTTTCAACTACAATGCAATTTTATATAAACATTTCTAAAATGCGATACATTCCTCGGAAACATTTTTAAAATTATCACAATACTACATTAATTTATTATAATTGAAAACTTAAAATTTCATCGAAAAAATGAACTTCATTCAAATAACGGCATTGAAATATAAATTGCCTGGTGTAAACATCTCTAAAATGCGATATATTCCTCGGTAATATTTCTAAAATTATCATAATACTACAATGATTTATTATATTTGAAAACTTCATCGAAAACAAATGAACTTTATTCAAATGACGTCATCGAAATATGAATCGCCTCTATATAAAAGCAGCATTTCATTCATAAACGTTTTTCCATTCCTTTCATTCATCAAAACACTATAACAATTTATTTTATTTAAAAACTTAAAACCATGGAGGTACAAGTAATTTAACTCTATGCTTAAAACTTCATCGAAAAAATCGTTTGGTTCTCTGTGTAAAATCAAGGAATTCATATCAGCTATATTGCAGACTCCATGAGCTAAATAATTTTCCGTTAAAGAAGTACAGCAATTCTAATACAACTCATTCTACATCTTTTGGTGTTTACGTTCTCCATAAGTGAAAATTAGGCTTCGTTGTAGAAATAATCAAAGTTTGATGATCATTTAAACTCAAATATATTGTAATTGCGTTGTTTCAGTATATAGATGCACAGAATTTTTTCTATATCATTGGAATAGAATATATTTCCCTTTTAAAGTTTTCTGATAAATAGTGGCAATTGTTATAAAACGAGACTTTTGTTCTTCTTAACAACTTTTGTTTATTTTTTTTCCCCTACATTCTTCTCAATGAACCGCGGGATGGTTCAAACAAGAGATTATAGTTTCGCTCATTGGACTGACAATTTTTATTCAGAGAATATTTTAACGTAATTCTGATCATAAAATTCCGTCGATCCGTTCCCTGGATTGAAAAGGAAAATCGCTAAAAATGGGGAGGACGTTCACTGGGAATTTTATGCTAAAAGGAACGAGTAGAATTTCATCAATTCGCACCCCAAATGCGGCAGAAAATCGCGGAATCTGTCATAGACGTGCTGCATATGTCTATGGCATATGTATGGGGGGGGGGGAATTCAAATCCGATGTTTAGGGAGGTGGCTGTTTCACTGAATATTTTAGACAATGAACTCAAATTAAGACAAAAAGTTAGGGAGGGGGGCGCTTTTACATGTAGGGTGGATTAACAGAATTCTATGAGACGATTGGTGGAATTCTATGATAGTGAAAATGTCCAAATAGTATAGAAAGTCAATTTCATGAATTGAAAGTTCAATTTCATGAATTGAAAGTTCAATTTCATGAATTGAAAGTTCAATTTCATGAATTGAAAGTTCAATTTAATGAATTGAAAGTTAAATTTTATGAATGGAAAGTTCAATTTCATGAATTGAAAGTTCAATTTCATGAATTGAAAGTTCAATTTAATCAATTGAAAGTTCAATTTCATGAATTGAAAGTTCAATTTCATGAATTGAAAGTTCTAAGAGAGATCGAAACTGATTCATTCGAAATGTGTAAAATCATAAGAAACCCCGACCTCGCTTTTTATGCCGTTGATAGCAGATACACTAGCATTGCTCATGAATTAAAATATGTTCAAATTCTAAACTATTGCTCGTCAAGAAATTTCATTAATGCTATTTAATTTAAATCTTCCTTTTAAGTAAAAGATGCATAAAACTCTGGTATATATTTTCTGTACTATTCTCTATACAAAATTATCTTCGAAAGCATGTCTGGAGATTGAAACATCCTGATCCCTTTTGTAAGCCAATTTATAGAAATGTGAAGTTTGACCAACATACATCAAGATGAAAACGCCAATGGAGAAGCAAAATATATTCCCTGACTGATTTTACCCGGTACAACAAACAGTTAAATGGAATCGGGAAAATTATGAATTCGAAAAATCCTTGCAAAAATAAAACAGGCGACTCAAGAAATTAGAAATATATTTAGTATTCCCGTAATCTTATTTTATCACTTAACCTCAACTGATAAAACATAATCCAAAATGTAATACCGTTTATTTATTAATGACATTTTACTAAGGATATCGTTATTTTTTACTTTCCCTACTATACATGGTAATGTATAAGGGGAAAAATCTGATGTGGGCAGCACATGACTTTCCTTATATAATGCAATGAATTACTACTTTTACAGTTAAAAAAAAATCTGATGTGGGCAACACATAACTTTCCTTATATAATGCAATGAATTTACTACTTTTACAGTAAAAAAAATAAGTTTTTCTTCTAGTAGATACTTATATTCTTTCCAAGATATTGAATTTTCGTCAATCAGATGTCATTTTCATTGATTTAGCGTCATTTTTAACCATTTGGTGAGATTTTCGTTAATTTGGCAACATTTTAAAAAGTCACCAAGTTGGCGACATTCCACCGAATTCGTCGCCAAAATCTCGCCAAGCGTTATGGACGGAGAAATAAGTTATTTTTATAGCAGATAAATGACTATTGGCGATCAAATACAAAAGTATTACTTAAAGTATCTTTTCTCATGAATGGAACGAGTTATATGCACGAGAATGATGTTACTAAAGTTATCCCATGATATTACATATGAAAAGTGAACATGTTTCTCAACAGTTAATAGATTTTATTTAATTTATGGGATTTTTTGATAAATTTATTTTAAAAATGTGCAATATCTCGAGAATTAGTTCATGCTAGCAATCTAAATTTTATGTCAATCCTTTTCTAAGGTAAAATTACATAGGAAATGTGTATTTGCGTTACTTTATTAAAGGTATTGATTTTTTGATGATTTTTTCAAAATTTCACTCGAAAATTTAGGGGGCTTCTGAACATTCAATTGCGTATAAAAACAATAGGCTTCCAGTATTCACGGATTGTGATTTTTGTACCAAATTTCATTCAAATCGCCCCATTCTTTCGTGAGATATCAGCTCCACAGACTCACTGACACACACATACACACACACACACACAGAGACATCACATCAAAAATGTTTGATTCGTGGTCAGAGATGCTTGAAACGTGCTCTCCCGTTGAAAACTATAACTGATTAGATTTTCGTACGATTCGGAAGAAGAGTCTACCTATTTTTGCAAAATGACCCGCAAAAATCATCAAAATCTAAAATAAAAGACTACCTATGATCAAATGTATCAATTCAATGCTTGTTTTATACGTAATTCTTGACGACGAAAAGAATAAGACCAACCCCAATATTCTAGGGCTAGCTGTTCTCGAGATAAGTTAGTTTTTTCACACATTTGCTATTCCTTGTTACCTTGCACCTTTCTGGTAGGTCGGACGGTCTGGGTCTCAACAACAACAACACATTTGCTATTCCGGCCGTCTAAATAGATGCTCAAGTCCTTGGTGACGAGTCGGACGGTCTGGGTCTTCAACACATTTGCTATTACGCCTTTAAAAATACGTCTAGTTGCCAAATAAACCCCGAAAATTGAATTAAAAGTGCAAATTAAGTGTAATTTAAAATAATTACCTCTGTTTTTTGTGCAAATAAATTCAATTTATTGAATTATTGAGGAAATAAAGAGAACGTGATTATGAGTCTGCAGGGAAAGTCATGTGCTGCCCACATCAGATGATTCAGATCGGATAAATTAAATTATAATCTTTTGCCTCATTAACACATTTAGCTAATCAATATGTTTTTTTCATAGAATACAATTTAATTACTTTGCTATGGAACACGATGTAATTTTTTTTTTCAAGTTTCAGAAAAGGTCTTCTGCTCAATTTTATTTGTAAGGAAATGTTAATGCTTTCTCTTTCTGTTAATGTTTTAATAACCCTATTGATCTAGAAACGTGAAAAGTGGGTTGGGTTTCTCAGTAAAATAAAGAATATCCTTACCAAATTTAAAAATAAAATTCTGTTAAAAACTCTATTGGCGACAAACATACGAATTTTAGAAAAACAATAGTGAGTCTTATAGACATACATAGACAGGATTTATAGACTTTCAATTATACTATAGAAAGATAATAACAATATTTTATATAAAAGGCAAAGATAGATCTTAAAAAATGCATAATTAATTCATTATTATTTCGTGAAATCCTCTGTTGCGTAACAAGTGACTTTCCTTCATTGTACAATAGAAGAAATTCAGCAATCAAAAAGTTCCTCGGCTCTTTTTGGTTTTCGATTTTAAACTTTCGATAAATGATCCCAGAATAGCGACAGTTACAGTTTTCGCTATCCTCAGACACATTTTCTTTCAAGTTTGCTCTTGAACCGAATCAATTGCTATATTAAAAAAAATAAATCCATCTCTTTCTAACAATATATATATTTTTTTCTTTGTGGACAATAAATCGTGATAATTCAAAACTCAACAACATAAAGATAGATAGATTACTGCCAAGAAGGTCAATTTTCTATTTAGAAGACTTTTATGGGATTGTTCGAAATAATGGAAGGTTTTATTTTTGTAAATTAAACGAAATATGTGGAATCCAATACTGTCTATCGAATTAATTTTAGCCGATGTTTTTCGTTTATAAAAGATTACAAATATTTATTTATATGTCCTTCTCAGATTTCTTTGTTCTAAATAAAACGTTATATCTACGAAAATAGATAATTTCTATATACACAAAACATTTTCATTTCGATATCAAGATAGCTTTATTGAAACTAGCCATTTCCACCTGCGCTTCGTTCGTTTGAAATGGCTAGTGGTCATTAAATATGACACCTACACAATAAAAGTTGTTGATAATTCTTTTGAATCTCGAAAATTCTTTTAGATTTAAGTGTAAAAGTGGCGCATTTTTTATATTTATGTTAACATGTTAAATGAGAAAATATATTGAATCTTATTTTCGCGTGCAACAAAATGTTTCAATTGTTTGGATTGGCAATATATATATATATATATATATATATATATATATATATATATATATATATATATATATATATATATAATACTGCTGCACCGTGAATATCTTGAATATCATTTCTTCTCGGCGAAATTATTTAATTATGGTGAACTGATTTTTTAATAATCAGAAAAGTTATTTTGGTTTTTTGTATAACTTTATTTATTTTTTCCAATTTTAATTATTGCCTGCGAAAGAATATCAAATTGTGTATTTAATACTTCTGAGAGGCAACATGGTGTAAGTTTTTTTTAAAAAAATACCTTAGTATCATGATACCCTAATTCGAATTTTTTATTTTTCCGTTGATTTGGAAAGCGAGACTGTTCGACTGAGACCAAAACCAATATTCTAGCTAGAGCGGAAGTGCTCGATAATTAAACAAAGTGGTTTTCAACTTTTTTTTTATTATCATTCTTATACAACATCATCCCTAACTCGAACTTTTCGAAATATTAGGTTGTTGCAATGACCGTGAAACGGATCGGACTCAAGGACTCAAGGACGGGGTTAGTGGAGTACCCAGGAGAGGAAGATTCCTCCCTTTAAACTCCAGGCGAAAAGAGAAATAGACATAAAGAGGAGGTAATAACAGATTTTAGGCAACTGATAGAAGTTAATATCTAAGTTAAGAAACGGATCGGATCAGACCAAAACCTAGATTTTGGCTTGAGAGGAAGTGCTCAATAGTTAAGCCAGGTGGAGTTTTTTTTATTATTCCCGCAGTTTTTTATTATTCCTTTGCCTCGTCGCCCCTAATTCAATTTTTTTCAAAATATGAGATTTTTTTTCCCTCTGGACCTGGAAGCTGAGACGAAATCGAATGAGACCAAAACTGAGATTCGAGCTATAGTCAAACTGCTTGACAATTTTGGTGTGTCACCCAATGCATATCATATTGTTACGAACATATTAAATGCCTTCACTGCGGGATCTTTGAGAACCCAGAAGGGGAATACACCTTTACAGGCAGCCTTTCCGTATCACGTGAATGTAACGTTGCCATACTTTTCACGACATGTGAAAATCTTTTCGAATATACCCGAATCTTCCCGAAATATCGAATATTCTTGGAGACACGAGCCCCTTTCTAGATATTTCTACAGAGAGTATATAAAAAGAGTTATCTCTCAGTTGGAGAGCAGTTGACTTGATACAAGTTAAAGGGAATTGTGAGATGCGTCAGCGTTTTGAGAATAATTCCAGATAATTTTATAAATTAGCTGAGCATTGAATTATTGTCACTACATTTATTGTCACTGACAGTCATTGAGTGATCTTGCAAGATATTTACAGAGTTATTCGCTGTATATTGTTCCTTTTTACGCTTATTTGTGCTTTAAAATAAAAGTGTTAATTATCCAGAAATTTGGACTCATTCTTGTATTCTGATAATACGTCCACGATTGCAGAGCAAACGACATAAACAAATTGGCGTCAGGAATAGGATTTCTGGAAACTTGACAAGCGATTGGCAGAATTTCGGTTCAATATTTCTGTGGATAAGTTTCCCTGAATGCTTAATTATAAGAAATTCAGTGTTAACAGTTTATTTTTTTTTATACCATGGTATAGAGTAGAAGCACCCAACCAGCCGATCGCGATCGACTGGTTGATCGCGATATGACGTTCAATACATCTTTTTTACTTTTCTCCGTCATTCCATGTATTTAAGGGATTTTAAATGCTGCACAGAAACTAAGATACGAAGAGATGCGAATTTTTTTAAGTGAAGAGCAAAAATATTGATCAATGTTTGCGATTATATCTTAGATCGTATAATCCCGACGTTGAAAATAATGCCCAAGCTGTAGGCAATTTCAACAATCTCATTATTACTTTATCTTATGTTAGTATTTACTATGTTCCTAATTTTGTTAACACTTTAAAACATAGTTGAAAGTGTTTATGACTTTGTTCATTCTGGCTGTCTGTCTGTCTGTTCATTCGTACGAAAACTGGCGTAAAAATGACTTTATCAAAATGAAATTTTAGTATGTTGTTGAAACGGTTTGTGGGACATATGGGAATGTAAATGAATAATATCACCCAATTAGTTTTGGATTGAACCAGGGTTGAAAAAATGAAATACACTGAACCCTATGGGACCTAATTTTTCAAACATTTTTTAAGCGAATTTAAAGTTCACAAATTGCTTCGATAATTTTAGGAAATATTTAAATTATTCCATTAAATATATATAAAAAAATACAGCAAAATATATTCGGTAGTTTTTTAAATAAAAATTAAAATAATGATTGCACCCATATTAGATAAAGAGATCACGTGAGCACGTGACCCACTTCAAAATAAAATATGGCATCCATCTTGTGTCAAATTCGTGATTTTTAAAGTTTTTTTAAATTTATATTTAGTGTTGCATCCATCCTAAAACCGCTTTATTTTTTATTTTTTTCTGTGCATCCATATACTGTGACAATGCAATTACAATATTTTTTAGTTTAAATGATCATCAAACTTTGACTATGCATTTCTACAACGAAGCTTAATTTTCAAGTATGGAGAATGTAAACACATCAAGCTGTAAAATGAATTATATAAGAAATGTTGAAATTCTCTAACGCAAAATTATTTAGCTCTGGAGTCTGCAATATAGCTGATATGAATGAAACATTCATAGACTTTACATAGAAAAGTAGACGATTCTATAGAATTCCATTTTTCGATGAAGTTTTAAGCATGGAGTTAGAAAGTTTCCTCCATGGTTTCAAGTTTTTAAGTAAAATACATTATTGTAGCAATGTGATAATTTTAAAAATATCGCCGCTAAATGAAAGGAATGGAAAAAAGTTTATGAATGAAATATTCACTGCTTTTATATTGAGAGCCAGGTGATTTATATTTCGATGACGCCATTTGACTAAATTTCATTTGTTTTCGATGACGTTTTCAAATATAATAAATTATTATATCGCCGCTGGATTAAAGGAATGAAAAAAAGTTTACGAATGAAATATTAACTGCTTTTATATAGAGAGCTAGTCGATTTATATTTCGATGACGCCATTTGAATAAAGTTCATTTGTTTTCGATAAAGTTTTCAAATGTAATAAATTATTGTGGTATTGTGAAAATTTTAAAAATATCACTGCTGAATATATCGCATTTTAGAGATGTTTAAATAAAATTGCATTGCAGTTGAAAAGTGTTTCATAATCAATGCGTTATGCATGATTGATCTGTTTTGTTGCTTTATGATATGATTATATTTTATATTATATATTGTTTAATTTTTGTTTCCACTAAAATTTTCAATAAACGTTATATATATTACATAACATTCTTATTTTATTCTATGAGTGACGCAATAACGCTATATATATATATATATATATATATATATATAAAATAGATCACAAATACAAAACACGGTTAGGCGTCCCTAATATAAAGAAATAATTATTTCTCCAAAATTTTCGAATTTAACATTTTGAAGGGAAAGCTCGCTTTAAGATCTCTTGACCACATTTCGATTACTTTCAGACAGATATCTATTTGTGTATGTATATTTCTTTGGTTTGAACTTGATAACTCAAGATCTATTACTCGTATTACTACCAGATTTTATGTATAGACTAGAAAGTTTACACGACGTTGCCCGGGATTTAAGATGCAAACCTCTGATTAAAATTACACCGATCGTATAGCAAATTCTCAAAACACAGAACAACGTTTTTCCGACAAATACATCACTGCTTCCCATAGCAACGTACAGGGTGCAATGCCCAGTTAATAGCAAACTGAGAATGAAACATTTCCACCTCGAAATGGAAAATATCAAATTCTTTGCTTTTGTTTGAAAATTCACAAAAAGTAAAAAACAGAGTAATTTTTTTCCTTCATATTATTACTGAAGTAGTAATACCCATATTTTTTCCAAAATACAGAATTGTACTAATCTTGCATTTTTGTATTTGACTTAAAGAATCAGATAACATTTATTTATATTTCGATGTATTTTAAATTAAATAAATAAATATAAAGGAATTGTCTTATGGATTCGGCTCAAAGATCCTTCTTTGGGTCTTTCTGGTGATGTCAAGATGGAAACTCTGTGATAATTTTTTTTATCGTTATAAGAAACCGATTTGTATGAAAAACTCTCAAAATCGGGCTTCTACGTGAAGTAACCCAAAATGAACTCGAATAATAATAATAAAAAAAAATTCTGGCTATCGAAAGCTTAGATTTTCCACCACACACACACACAGCTTGACAGAGGAAGATAAAAAGACAATCATATTTTATGATGCAAGATGCATTATGCAAAAACAATAACTAGATAGAATTTGGAATTCTTATGATTAGAACGGCCTAATCTAAAGTTAAGATATTTAACAGTATTTTAAATTCCCAATACAATAGCAGAAGTGAATTTAATACAGTCAATGCAACAATGAAGGATATTTCAATATTCGTTATCCATGGAAAGGTACTTATTAATACACACCGAGTGCATTGATTTGACTTACCTGTTGCCAACTTAAAATTCTTTAAATTGAGAAACAATTTAAAATAACAATTTGAAAATGAAATCTCATAAAAATGCAAATTCTTTCATCCTCAATGGGGATACAAATGGACATATAAATATGGAATATAAAAATCTGATGTAGGCAACACATGACTTTCCTTATATAATGCAATGAATTTACAACTTTTACAATAAAATAAAATCTGATGTGGGCAACACATGACTTTCCTTATATAATGCAATACATTTACTACTTTTACAGTAAAAAAAAAAATATATAGGTTTTTCTTATAGTAGATACTTATATTCTTTCCAAGATATTGAATTTTCTACAATTAGTCGTCATTTTCATTGATTTAGCGTCATTTTTATCCATTTGGCGAGAATTTCGTTAATTTGGCAACATTTAAAAAAGTCGGAAAGTTGGCGACATTTCACCAAATAAGTCGCCTAAATCTCGCCAAGCGTTATGGACAGAGAAATAAGTTATTCTTATAGCAGATAAATGACATTGGCGTTCAAATACAAAAGTATTATTCAAAGTATCTTTTCTCATGAATGGAACGAGCTAGATCCACGACAATGATGTCACCCAATTTATCGCATGATATTACATATGAAAAGTGAGCATGTTTCTCAACAGTTAATATATTTTTTTAATTCATGGGATTTTTTGATAAATGTATTTGAAAAATGTGCAATATCTCGAGAACGGTGCATGCTAGCGTTCTAAAATTTATGTCAATCGTTTTCTAAGGAAAAATTACATAAGAAATGTCTATTTGCATAACTTTATTAAAGGTTTTGATTTTTTGATGATTTTTTCAAAATTTCACTCGAAAATTTAGGGGTGTTCTGAACATTCGATTGTGTTTTAAAGCAGTAGGCTTCCAGTATTCACGGATTCTGATTTTTGTACCAAATTTCATTCTAATCGCTCCATTCGTTCGTGAGATATCGTCTCTCAGACTCACTGACACTCACGCACACACACACTTTCACACACACACACACACATCACTTCAAAAATGTTCGATTCGTGATCAGGGATGCTTGAAATGTGCTCTCCCATCGAAAACTCGAATTCGAATTTTCGATCCCGTCACAATACTTTCCTTATATATTATGTATATAAGGAAAGTAAAAATATGGACGTAAAATATGTAATGTATGAGAAAGTCGAGTTGAGAGTCACACTCCAGATCATGAATGTAAAGCTAAGGAATTAAAACATATTGTTGTGAAAACGCCAAAATCGATTCAGACAAAGTTCATCCAGGTGACGCTCGGGAAATACAAGTCTCAATGCTTTGTTTGTTTTTTTAATGAAGAAAGGCTTCTATATCATTCAATAGCACATATTTAAACTGTTAATTTTTCAGAAATAATTTATCATTGTAATGTAAATTAGATTTCAAACAAAATAGAATATTCTTACATATCAAATTTTATTTTATCTTTCGATTTATCTTTATTCCCCCATATTCGACACCTTGTTCTTCTGAGGAACTTTAATGTAAAAATAGCCAAAAATAACATATTCTGAGCACTACACCTTCCTGATGTGTTAAATAAGAATAGAAGGGATTTTACTAATTCTAGTAACACCTAGATATAATTCTCAACGCATTATGGCATATTTTAGCTTTTCATCTATAGGAGTGTTATTTCCTTCTTTCTAAAGGCCACATTGCACGTAACAACTTCTCCATGTGCTTTCTGATGTGGACTTTCTTGTGGTGAAGCAGCGCCTGTAAAGGCCGCATTACACTTAACAATTTTTCCATGTGGTCTTCTCTTCATGAATTTACCTGCATTACACGCTCTACTTCCTCATGTGTAAAGCCCACGTCAGAAAGCACATGGGCAGGTTGTTATGTGTAAATCAACCTTTCCCCATGCTCTAGATATTTTTGAAACAATCTTCATCTCTAGTCTATTACGTTGGTTATGCCTAAATATAAATAATTGAAGTAATCGTCATGAAATAATTTTATACTGCTGTCCCTCCGAAAAATTCCGGAAAAAAAAAATGAGTGTTGGCAGAACATTAATAACTATCATTTTATTGAATTCCCGTCTTCCAAGCTGCCACAGCAAGTAAATTTTTATCTAAAAAATACAAATTGCGTGTCGTAAAATGCATTTCTGGTTCTTCAAAGAGAAAATTGTGGAGGCGAGATAAGAACATTTTTGCAAAGCAGATCGCTCGGTGGCTACAGCTGGAAGCGATCCAAGAAAATCTCGCCAAGTTTAACTGCAAATCGAACATTTTTGGTGGTAAATAAATACTACATGGAGAGAGCAATACACGAATTCAGTATTTCTCATTCCAAAATACAGGACGAGGGGATGGGGATGTCTGGTAGATTTTATAAATTTTCTAAAATATACAAGTGCAATAAGAGTTGTATTTCAATATATTGATTGCGTATAATGTCACTTCTAAATACACTGTAAAAAGTTTGCAAGCATGTAACTGAAAGTTTCAGGGGAATTAGCTGTCTGTAATAGGGAGTAAGGTTCCTGATAGTTATGATAATTTACACTCATGTCCAAAAGTTAAGCATAGTTACTGTTTATGTGAAAATTTCAGGAAATCTACATCGGAATGGAAGGAAACGCAGTATGTGGGTGTAATAGGGTTATAGAAGAAGAAAACAATGCAAAACAAGAATAATAACGACTTTTATTATCCAAAGAAAAGGGTTGAAAGAAAAGGGGTCACAATACGAGTGTCAACCCCAGTAAAACAGAATGATTAAAACAATGTGATGATGCAGTTTAATACGGTGTGTGAGAACATCGGGTAGCCACGCATGCCATGCTGCACAACGATTTCCCATACTTTCGATGAGGGTTTGGATGAGTTGTGTGCTCAAAGAATTCCAAGCCTCACGAAGAGCAGTTTTTATTCCCGGAACGCAGTTTGGTGGGTAGCGGAGTTCTGGAAGATATCTCCCGAGCATATCCCGCGCTATTGGATTCAGATCAGGAGAGTTGGCAGGCCACTGCATGTGTGCGGGATATCTTCAGTTTGAAGGAAGTCGTCGACCAAGGCCGCACGGTGAGGAGGCGCGTTATCAGCCATGTATATGAAATCAGGACCAACAACATCTCGAAACAATCAAACGGTAGGCTCAAGGACTTCGTCTCTGTATCTTTGACTGGTAACCGACCCCGTGTCAAAGATGTGGAGGTCTGTGCGGCCGTCCATCATGATGCCTGCCCAGACCATGGCTCCCCCAAAACGAAAACGATGTCTTTCCGTGATGTTTCCCGGATGAAAACGCGTTCCACGGTCTCTCCAAATCATGACACGACGAGAATTAGTGTACAGGCTAAACCTGGACTCGTCACTGAACATGACATTGCCCCATCAAACCTTAAAATCCCAATTCGGATTTTAAGGTTTGATAAGAATTTTCTGCTTCAGGGGTCCAAGAGAATTTAATATTTTGCTTAGTTAAATTAGTTAAGGGAAGAGCTTTTAAAGAGTAATTTTCAATAAATTTTCTGTAGAAGCCAGTTAATCCTAAAAATTGGCGAATTTGTTTTTTAGAGGTGGGTTTTTGAAAATTTTTAACAGTTTTTAAATTTGAGGGGTCAGGCTGGACAATACCTTCAGAAACTTGAAAACCTAAATAATTTATAGAAGATTTAAAAAAATTGCATTTACTTGGCTTTAAACGTAATTTATGTTGAGATAATCTATCAAATACTACCTTTAATTTCATTAAGTGTTCCTCAAAGGTTCTAGATGCAATAACAATATCATCTATGTAAATAGAAATTTGTAAAGGGGAAAGCTTAGCTAGGACGATGGACATAAGTCGTTGAAGGGAGCTGGGGGCATTTTTCAAACCGAAAGGGACTCTTTTTCCATTCATAGTGGCCAAAAGGTGTAGAAAAGCCACATTTGTGTGTGTCGTCTGGGTGCAATTTCATTTGATAAAATCCAGATGTTAAGTCTAAAGTAGAAAAATATTTCGCACCATTTAAACTATCAATCAATTCAGTGATATTTGGCAGTGGAAAAATATCATCAATAGTTTTATCATTTAATTTTCTAAAATCTGTTACTAATCTTAATGTTCCATCTGCCTTTTTAACAAACAGTACAGGTGCGGAGAATGGTGAATCACTTTCTTGTATAATATCATTCTCAAGAAGCTCATTAATTCGTCTATCTAATTCATCTCTTACATGATAAGGAACTCTATAAGGTTTCTGTTTAACAGGAATATCATCTTTTAAGTTAATGTGATGAAAAACTGTATCACACTCCTTTAAATCTGGAATAGAATCAGCAAAAATATGCTTATAATCATTAATTAAACTCTCTATTTGTCTTTTTTCATTATAGTCTAAGTGTGAAAGATCAAAATTTCCCCCCCAAACATCAAAATTATCACCACTCTCTGCACTTGACTCAGTAATATTGTTAACTGAAAAGGAAGATCTGTGATAGGAACAATTTTTGCTAAATTTGAATGCTTATTTATGTGCAACTCATCAGTTGACAAATTCAATACTTTTACATTATATATATTAGATCTAGATACATTATTTACTGATCTAGCAATCAGAATTTTACTGTTATTTAAAGGCTCAATCATCACAGTAGGTGAATTAAATTTAACAATTTCTTTTAATTTCAGTTGTATGAAAGCCTCCGATAGAGGAGGTATTGTGTATTTCCTAAGTGCATAGCACAAATTATCCTTATATATCTCAGAATTCAAAGTAATTTCTCTATTAATTTCATAATTATTAAAGGATTGAGTTGCATCAGATAATGAAAATGGTACAGATTCATCATTAATTGCAAAAGGCACAGTTACAATATTATTGTATAAAACATTATTAGTAAAATCTATTGACATCTTATAGCCCTTTAAAAATTTCACACCAAGTATTGCTGAATAATTGCAAGAATCACAGTCCATAATATAAAAATCAACATTAAATATTTTGTTATTTAAATTTAATTTCCTGGAAACTTTTATAATATCACTAGAGATGCCTTTTAAATTTATATTACACTTAGTTAATTGGCTGTCTGGTATATTTAAATGAGATAATACATTTGTAAACAACACATTAATAGAAGCACCAGAATCAATAAGTATTGGAATATCAACATTATTTACCATACTGGAAATCACTGGTAGAGACAAATTCTGTAATGAAATCAAATTTGAATTTTGCACCACTGGTAACACCCAAGGGCTTCAGAAGGTAATTTGGAGTGAAAACTCCCTTCACCCTTACTTAGTTTAAATTTTGTTTTTCACTGTCATTTTTATCACTCCTAGGTGTATAAAAAGTGTTGTAACTCATTTTAGGTTTAGTTTCATTTATGTGAGGTTGAAAGTTTTGATTTGGCTGATGGTAAAAAAATTGAGCAGGTTGTTGAAATCCCTGCGTTTGTTGTGGAAAATTATATGGATAGTTTTGTGTAGGTTGTGGAAAATAAAAAGGTTGTTGATACATTCGAGTAGGCAGAGACCCAGAATTTCTGTTGAACCTGCGTGATTGAGGAAATTTCCTACAATCCACACTTATGTGACCTAATAGACCACATGAAAAACACCTTCGGTTATCCTTTGTCATTCTAGTTTGAGGCAGCTGTGGTTTGGTGTCAATTTGAGTTTGCAACTCAGCAAGCCTTTTAGTGAGGTTCTCTACCTCCATTCTATTTCTCTTAAGCTCATCATGGAGCTGCTTTGTTTCAGACTCTCCAAGACTCATTACATATTGGGGATCATCCCCATGTTGCTTGCTCCACACCTCTTCCTCTGCCACAGAATGCCTTTTTGCAGAGTCAAAACTCTTGTGGTTTTGAGGTAGGATTAGCCGCTTGAAATTAGGCTTCAAATCTTCAATGAAAACCGAGCACAAGATATCAAGTCTTTGCTGGTTTGCCACTCTGTCATTTAGTAAGGCAGGTGAAACAGTTTTATACGAGGAAGCCTCCTCCTATAAATCCTGTCCTCCATCGGTCGTCCAAATAGCTGCTCTTAGTCCTCTGGACGAGTCGGACGGTCTGGGTCTTCAACGAGGAAGCCTCCAACTCTAGCAGCAAACTGACGCACAGATTCATTAGGTCTCTGATAACTTTTCAAAAATGATCTCAAGTTACTATGTAAACATTCTATTGATGAAAACCTGTCGCGTAAAGCTTTAAGAATTTGAGAGAAAGATTTCTCTTCCTTTAACTTAGGATTAACGCTAAAAAATCGTGCAGCTATGCCTGACAGTTTTAATTTTAAAACTAACACCTTGTCTGACTCAGACCAATTTGCATGGTCGGCTAACATTTTAATCCTATCTATGTAATCCTCTAATGGGAGGCCAGATTCCTCTCCTGAAAACACTGGGATTGAATCTAAAAAGTCTCCTATTGAAGAGACTGTTTTAAAATTACTCATTACATTACATTTAGAAGAATCCATTTTTAATCCCTGTTCAATTAAATCATTCTGTTTAATATTAACATTTGAATCAGTATTTTTGTTACAGATAGAATTTACATCATTAGAGGTTGCCTCAATGTTTACTTTAGAAGGTAAATTTCTTTCTAATAAGGATAACCAAGTTTTCTTGGTACTAGCAACCTGACTTCTGGGAATTAAATCCCAATCTTTACCATTATTTGAATTTGTATAGAAGGAAGGAAATGTGGCTCTTTACCAACAGAGAGCATAGAATATAATAAAGTTTCAAAGGGTTTTTCTTTAGAGCCATCTCCAGTTTCATTTGACCCAAACACAGAAACATACACACAGTTATTTTCTCCAATATCATCCATATTTGTAATACTATTGAAAGCTTAATACTACTAATAAATATTATTAAACATGAGAGCAATTTCTAGACTGGTACACGGCACCAAAACTACTGTTGTGTTTGAAAGATGATAGAATAAAACCTGCTGTGTTTAAGAGAGATAAAGGAAGACATTATATTTAGTTTAAAGAAAATTAGTTTATTAAATTGCAACTTCAAATTAATTCAAATTAACAAATACAAAGAGCTGCTCACAGGCAGGCAACTCAGGAAGAATTAACATTAGAATCTTAGACCTTAGAAATTTAGATAGACATTAGAATTTTAGAATTTTATCAACTTGGTTAGAATTAAGGAATTAGCATAAAAACTTTACTCAAAACAATCTATTTTAAATTCCATCAGAAAATCATTAACAAAAATATTAAATTTAAAGAATTTTAGAATTTACCAAGGCTCTTATAAATTTATGAAGGTTTAGAAATTTGCTCTCAGAATGAAGTTTTAGAATTTTAAATTTACAGTATAAATTTTAAATCATACATTTAAAAAAAATATTGAGAAATCATATTCAGAATTATAGAAACTAAGAGTTTAAATAAAACATTTGTATTCACCCGGCTGGGCCATCAGACAGGGGGGAAAAGTTCCAATAATAGAGCTGCATAGGGATGACAGGAATTTACTATACTGGTTTTCTAAACCGAATTTCTTGGGATCAGGAGAAAATTCATCAGCAGAGGCCTAACAACTACTTCTGGAACGCTAAGATCTTAAAACTACCATACGAACTTTCTTGAGACGCTTCTTCCTCGTAGCACACGTAATAAATTTCCGCAACACATCTTTCCGTGAGTCACTTCGTGAATTACGCGACAAAAGTTCGAAAAACCATCATTTAAATTAAAACAACAAATGTTAAAAAAAACGTACGCGAGGAACTTAACATTCCATAGAAAATCTCGCGTGGAACATAAGTTCCAATGAAAAAACAAGGACGCGCTTCACGCGTTAACACACGACGAGGGATTTCAACAAAAAATTGAAACCGAAAAATTCTGCGCGCGTATTTATACGTGCGGGAAAAAGGGCGGAGTTTAGACAAACGGCAGCAATTAAAATTCGCTTACCGAAATTAGAATTGCCAAAATAATACTCAAAATTCCGAGAACAGACGATCCGTAAAAACGCGAACCAATTAAAATAATTCACGAATTCCAAAGAGGCGCGAAAAACGCTTAGGTGGCACATCAATTGCGGTGAAAAGCCCGCTAAACAGGATTCCGAAAATGGCCGCAACTGAAATTTTTTAAATCACTGAAACATGGAAATAACTTGAAACTGTAGAACAAACGGAATTTCTAACCACAATGGGAAAATGAGGCATCAAATTAAAGGGAATTTTAAGGGGAATCAAATAAATAAATAATTTTTAAAATTTACAAATCAAAAGTAATATTAATTTAAGGAATGGAGCATTTTTAATTAAGAATATTATAAAGAAAATTAATTTTGAAGATTAAAAATATTCTAATTAAAGAATGAACGAAAAAGCCAATATATATTATTTAAATATTACCAAATTAAGAATATTGAGCCAGGGAAAAAGAAATAAAAGTAAATTTTCAAATCCCCAAATTACCTAAATTCTAAAGCAATCCAGCACAATCCAGGTAATGTATAGGAAAAGTATTGGAATCATACCGAAAAACACAACTCGAGTTTTCGATGGATCTACACGTTTCAAGACCTCTAGAATACGAAAACACTGTTTTTAGCGTAACGTCTGTGTGTGTGGTCTGTGTGTCTGTCTGTGCAAGGTATGTATCCACTCTAACTCAAAAACTAATGGACCGAATTTCATAAAATTTGGTAGGTAAGTCACTTGGGTGTGACTCTGGTGCTGATTAGCTTTTGGTACGATTCAGAATAAAAGAATCCGACTTTTTTTGCGAAATAGCCCGCAAAAATTTCCTGTATTCACTTTAGCTGAAAAACTAATAGACCGAATTTTACGAAATTTGGTAGATAAATTGCTTGTAGGTTACCCTGGTGCTGATTAGATTTTGGTACGATTCGGAAAAAAATAACATTTTTTTGCGAAATGGCTCGTAAAACTCGTCAAAATCTAAAATAAAAACCTACGTATGTTTAAGTATATCCATTAAATGCTTGTTTTATACGTAATTTTTAAGGATGAAAAGAATAAGACCAAACCCATTACACTAGGACTTTCCGTTCTTGAAATATTTTAGTTTTTTCGTATTTTTTCTACGCCACCTTTGAAAATAAGTCCAATTACCAAATGAGAACGAAAATGTCATGAAAGGTGAATTAAATTTAAGTAAAATAAAGGGAATGTGAATGTAAGTCTGCAGGGAAAGTCATGTGCTGCCAACATTAGATTTTTTTTATTGTACCTGTGTCTGAATCTGTGAATATGATATCTGTTGAAAAATTCTCGTGATTTTTCAATGATTGTTCGTATCATTTTTTGATATTGATCGTAAAATTTTTAATAAAATTTGATACGATATTTTTATTTTCAATTAGTAAACAGAAAAGAGCCAGCTGTTAATTTTCAGGGAGATCGGGTCGAAGAAAATAGGGAATGGAAATTCCCAAAATTTTTAAACCTTTCCTGCAAAGATAAAAATGTATTTAAAAAATAAGGTTGTTTAACAACTTTAAAGAAATACCCATTTAGTACGTAAATTTGTTTGTTAAGGGGACGGTGGCCGTTGAAATGAGCAAAAGTCGACTAAAAACAGTTTTAATATAAAATATTATTTTACACATTTAACATTTGCTTACAGGTGGGACAGCGTCCACCCCAAACGAAGAACCTCCCAAAAAGACAGGTATTTGATATACCCTATCCCAAACAGTTCGACCCCCTTTGCAGGCATTGGCGTCCATGGAAATCGCTGACAGAAACATTGTACCTGCTGGCAGCACCCGTAAGAAAAAGGTTGAATGCATTTTTTTTCGAAACGGAATTTTCAAAGGCTTTACATTTTTAAAATGCTCCATGCGTCTTAATTTTTGTCTGAGATGCATGAAATTTGGCAAGAAGACACCTTTCATACTTTTTAATGAAACTGGGTATGTATTTTATAATTGGACTTTATTAAGGTAATTAAAAGTGAATAAGAAACTAATTAAATGATGAAAATTAAGTTTTAATGCAGAAAAATATTTTTAAAAAATTAACTTTCTAAGGGATTTAAAAATGAGTACCCGAATTTGTACATAATCTGTTTTTGAGGGATCATAATGTAAAATTAATCAAAAATGTGAACAAATGGCACGCAAGGAGCATTTTCAAATTTCCGTTAAAAAAAATTAAATTAAAAAAAATACAAAATTATAACAAAATTGAAAAGAAAATTAATGGTATTGTATATAGTAATGTTAAGAGGAATATTTATACAAATTTTCACGTTTCTAAGTCAATAAATTAATAAGAAAAATTTCAACGTCCACCGTCCCCTTAAAAGAGTATAACAACAATTATAGAGCGATAACATTTTCTTGGTATTGCATTTTTGTTTTTGTTTTCTCTTTAGTCTAAAGCTGAAAAAAACATATAAACAATTAAATGCATTTACTATTATAAGGCAAGTGAATGTTGGAAAGTTCAGTTAACCATATATGAATTGACGCCTTTTTTTGGAATATATCACGAAGCGTACTCCTAATATTTGATATTTTACTCTCTCCACGGGAAGTGCGGCTACATTTTTCAGGGTGTTTAAAAAAGATCGTACCACTGAATGTCTTTCGAACGATTGGTTGCACTTCCAATGTAGGAAATGCTTCAAATAAAGTAAACATACAGGCTAGTTTGGGTCATGTGACACCTATTAGTAAAAAAACTTATTATACAAGCCTTCTACAAAGGAAGTTCCAATTAACAAATTGTTCCGTAGCCATTTAAAAATGTTTTGGAGAAAACAAAAAAACCCACTTCTCTAATATACAAAATTGGTCGTGAAATAATTGCCAAAGTTATAGGACTTAAATCAGTTTGATCCGATCAAAAGAAACTTAGAAAATATGGATTTCAGGTGTACAATAATTGAATTTCGTTAGATAAATTTCCATTTGAAAATTTACACGCGTACCTATCTTTAGCAAGTTTTATGCAGTCTCCATTTATTCATAGAAAACTTCAATTAAAGATATCTCGGGTAATTTTGATTATATGAAAATGGAATTTTTTTGTTTGACCTATTGGATATGGGAAATATTTTTATAATTTATATTTATTTTCTAGGGAACCCGTAAAAATATTACATTTCGTACTTTTTTACCAAGTGGTATCACGTGATCAAATTTTGCATTCGATAGTAGTCAACCTTAATTAAAGCATTTCTAAGTCTGTGTGATACAGGGTTACCAGATAAAAATATTCGAATAGCGAACAAACGGCTTTAAAGGCAGGATTTTATTCTTGATGAAAGGATAGATTTTATCTGGGAAAAAAAAAACATGAAATATATTTTTTATCCCAAAAAATTTTATTATCACACACTCACAAAAGTGTAATTGTCACACTAACAGAAGTTTTGGTATTATCAGAGAAGTTCTTATTTTTGACAAATTTGTTCTTTTTCATTCTTCAATATGTAGGAGCACATGTAATATTTTTTTCGGACGTGGGGGAGGGGAGATAAATACCACACCTGTTCTTTTTGTTTGTCCATCGAGCATTAATAAGTGAAACTACTTATTTTATAAATGTTCCATTTGAGCCCTTGTACTCAGAAATGAAAGGAAAAAATAAAGTGCATATTTTTAGCACAATTGCGAAAAGCATTCATTCTATTAGGATAAGTTTTAAAAAGAGTATTGCAATTCTCGCGGAACTGTTTCATCTTCAAAATAAAAATTCTGTCTGCTTTAGTTATAAAAAAGCGATCTCACATGGCAAAATTGTTTGCAGCCATGGTTGTCGCATAGAAAAAGAAATTTCGAACAGTTTTGCATTTGAATCAGAAAAGCAGGAAAAAGAAGTTCTTTAGAATGAATTGAGGATAATTCTTTTAAATCGAAATAGAAGATAAATCTTCAGAATTGAGAATAGAAGATAAGTCTTAGTAAGAGCATGTGGCATCCAGAATATTCACCCTAAATCAGGGCCAGTTTAAAGGTATATTTCACATGGGGCGAAGCATAATTTGGGCGCATGTTAACCTAGCTTAATCCACAAATATGTCGAACAATGGCCGAAAAGGCCATAATTTAGAAATATGTAAAATATATACCAACATTCTATCTCAATATTCTCACTGCTTTTTTTTTTTCATAATCACAACTTTTAGTTCAAACAATTAGTGTAATAATTTAGAAATTTCTTCTATTACTTATTAACACAGCAAAAAAAAAAAAAATCACATGCCAGCTGTTAATTAATAATATTGATTTTAGTGCCTTTCTTTAAATGGTCGGGCTTTATGCCGTTCCTGCTTAAATGTGAAAAACCTGGGTTTGACCATTGGCTATTGTCAATGGTTTTTCCATGTACTAAATTTAGATCTAAGATTTTTAAAATAAGTAATTGAAATAACCTTACCAAATTTAATCTTGCCCAATTCTTGCTCATATTCTGGCTGTAGGAAGGGTAAAAATCGTAATATCTCGATAAAGGCTCTCCATAGCTTTCAAACGTATAATATCAATGGATTTATGATAAAAAAATACATATGAAACATCTAAACACTTGATAACACTTGGATTAACATTTTATCTCATTAATTTTGACTTTTCATTATTAGAAAGATTAGATATTTCAAGAATAATTGATATTAGTGACTTAGGTTTTCTTTCTCTTTCAAATGGCAAATAGGTATAATGAAGCGTATTAAATATATTTAATTAAAAGTTCGTTCTTAATGCAAGTCCACAGTTTTTGACGATATTTTTTTTCCAAAGTTTGCTATGATTATTCTCTACTTCACTGCAGGTACTTATTCTCTATCTTACTGCGGGTCCACGTTTCCAATTTCTATGACCAGGGGCTGTCGAAATATTAATAAAAAACGCATACTTCCATAGAAATATTATTATGCAGACCATTTTTCTTTACGAAAATTTATTTGAAGAAAAATATATCATGTTGCTTAGCAACGTTTCATATTCGTTGACAACGTTTGTTTGATATTGAGTTCGATTTAAATAATAAAGGGTTGGATGGCTATAAAAATAAATTTAATAAATAAACGGTATTATATATTTTAATTGGAAGTTATATCAGCTACAATCTTTGGCTAAGATTACAGGAATTATTGATGTTTCCAATTTCTGAAGTTATCTATTTTTATTTTTTCAAAAACCGCTCGAGCAACCCCTTTCGGGAGGCTTCGCCTCCTACTCGCTGCGCTCGCAGAGCTCGCTTTATATCTATCTTTCCTAAAAATTCTACTTTCAAAAATCTCTTTTCTATCCCTGCCTATATTCCGCAGGAGGGAAAAGTAAGGATTTTTCTTAGCCCAGGGAATCCAAAAACTGAATTACTTGATCATAAGCTCGCTTCGCGAGCTATTTCATGCCAAACTAAAATTTAAATAGATAAACCGTTTATTTCATCGTGTTGCTCTATTATTTCTCTATAAATGTACCAAATTTCATATTTTTGTATGCTATAGTTTTTACGGTACGAGACAGAGAAATCGCTAGACGTGCCGATACGAAAAACAAAGTTCACTTCGGAAGTGCATAAAAAGTAAAATATCTCAAAAACTACATCGAAATTTAAAAAAGTGGGGGAAGGGGGGGATCTCCGTTTTGCAAAAATTCACCCATATGCGTACCTGTCTGCAAAAATTCGTGGTCTTACTATTGTTAGTCTATCCAGGACGCAAGCTCGCAGCTCAAATATTTTGTCTTTAACTTTGACATTAAATATTTCTTAAACTGCAATATATATCAGAAAACGGTTTATTTCAGCGTTTTACCCAAAGCTTTTTCAACAAGTGTACCGAATTTCATATTTTTATATGCAATAGTTTTTGCGATATGAAGCAAAGAATCTCGAGAAACGAGAAATTTGTCGAACAGCGACGGCGGTGGCGGCGTCAGCTCCTTTTTTTAATATAGAGAGATATTTCAAACTCATATGTTGTCTATATTGTGTTTAACATCGATTGTTGACTGTTAAAATAGGATGAAAATGGTAAGGGTTTATCTTCTACTATTTTAGCGTATGTTCACCAAGCTTTTGGAAATTAGTTTAAAAAGCGGGACTAGGATGCTTTATGCATCTATATCTTATGCAAAAGGAAACCTGTGAAGATCATTTTGCATAGCCAGAAATTTCTATTTTTGTATTTAGGAGAATTAACATTATTATGGTGAGCGTCAGTAAATTTTCTGCCCTATCCGCGCTTTGTTAACTTTCGTGGCACACATATTTCGCCGAAATTCTGCTCAAACAGTTGCGAAATATTTTCTGAAAGATAAAATGCAATGTTTAGATTATATTAAAACTAAATTTAATGCCCCAAAAAACATAGAATATATTTTTTATTTTAATCCAAAATATTTTTGGTGCTGCCATCTATTGTCGTAATTTAATTCATACCGATTATTTTTATTTTTTAATGAGCATTTTAAAATATCTATTCCTTATAATACAGTGTTAAATACAACAACAGATCATATATAATAATGCCACAATCACGGAAAGGTAATTTATCATTCTATAAATTTGATAAGGGATCTGAATGTGCATCACTGAGGACTGCAGTTTTATCTTCAAGTTCCTTTGTCTTCAAATCCAAGTTCAATTACGTTTCCGTGATTATAGCATTATATACGATCTGTTGTTGTATTTAATAGCGTATTAGAAGGAATAGACATTTTAAAATGTTCATTAAAAATAAAAATAATCGGTATGAATTAAATTACGACAACACATGGCAGCACCAAAAATATTTTAAATTAAAATAAAACATATATTCTATATTTTATTGGGTATTAAATTTAGTTTTAATATAATCTAAGCATAGCATTTTATCTATAAGAAAATATTTCGCAACTGTTTGAGCAGAATTTCGGCGAAATATGTGTGCCGCGAAAGTTAAACAAAGCGCGGATAGGGCAGAAAATTTACTGACGCTCAACCTTAATTGAATTTTTTGAAGAACTTTTTCATTTAGAATACTAGTTGAATTTGCACGTATCACGAGCAACGTCGGGTACGTCTGCTAGTTTTCTATAAATCGAGGATAAAAGCAACAATCTGCAAATTGCTTATCGCAAAATACAGTGGGAACAAATATGAGTTTTCTTCTTATCTTCAAAGGAAAAGTGGAAACGAAATAAGAACTCGCTAAGCAAATCGTTGGCTGGCGACAACTGGACACTAGCCAAGCGAGTCTCGCCAAGAGGAGAAATTTAACTGCAAATCGAACGATTCTTGGTGGTAAATAAAAGCAACGTCGGGAGAGGGAACGAAAGAATCATACGCAGTTGTAAATTTTCATACATTGCGAACATTGTTTGTCTCATAATTTTGTTGTTTCACAAATTTCCAACATCCTTTTAATGGTGGTTACGTGAACTAGACGCAGGGTCGTTTTCCTACTTTCTTGTAGAAAAATACCGCTATTACTTCATCTACAAAGTAATGTATACATAATACAAAGTAATGTGTAGGGACAGTATCAGAATAGGGTCGAAAACCTAGCCCCCCATGTTTGGTGGATATTTACGTTTTAAGCATCCTTGTATACGACTAGAAAGTTTCTTTCAGTGAGCACGATTCTGGAGCAAATTGAATGAAATTTAGAACGATTGTTTCAATCGATGAATAGTAAAAGCTCATTGATTTTCGAGGTAAACGTTCGTTCCAGGGAAAGGCTGATTTTTTTAAATGTTTTTCGTAAATCGTGCAAAATTATAAAAATAAATATGTTACCAATCTATATATATATATAAAGAAAAAAAGTGTGTATGTATGACCCATTATAACTGGAGAACGGCTGAACCGAATTTCATGAAATTTGTCTTCGTAGTTTTAAAATCACCCCACAAAAACATAGGCCATGTTTCGAGTTTCTACGACCAGTGGTTCTCGAGATATTAGTGAAAAACGACACTTTTTCCTAGGAGTTCTACTCTCTAACTCCATGATTCACAACGAAAAAGGACATTGTTGGTTTCAAACGTGAAAGTCAATTAAATCTCTGAGTTTTGTGGGAGTGTATTGAACGTATTAGACAATTTTGAAAATCGCAGGTTTGAGATATGAATTTAAATGGAAACTTTCAGCATGGTTTATTTCTCACAGGCTTACTCAACACTGAGTTTTGTGGGAGTTTATTGAACGTATTTGACAATTTTGAAAATGGCAGGTTTGAGATATGAATTTAAATGGAAATTTTCACCATGGTTTATTTCTCACAGGTTTACTTAACACTGAGTTTTGTGGGAGTTTATTGAACGTATTAAACAATTTTGAAAATCGCAGGTTTGAGAGATGAATTTAAATGGAAACTTTCGCCATGGTTTATTTCTCACAGGCTTAATCAACACTGAGTTTTGTGGGAGTTTATTGAACGTATTAGACAATTTTGAAAATCGCAGGTTTGAGATATGAATTTAAATGGAAACTATCACCATGGTTTATATCTCACATGCTTACTCAACAACGAAAAGTATTAAGAAATCACAAGACAGATCAATCATGCATAAAGCATTGATTATGAAACACTTTCCTACTTTAATTTTATTTCAACATCTCTAAAATGCGATACATTCAGCGATAATATATCACAATCGGCCCTATATGTTCCGGTGTAATTTTGATAATAGTTTTGCATGGTAAACCCCGAGCAACGCCGGGTAATCGCTGCTAGTATGTTATAAAAATAGATAATTTATTATGCAATTTTTTATTCAAATGCTAATATTAACATTTATAAGACCTTATACGACGTTTTCGAGATATTAAACGTTTTAGATCTAAAATGAAAAAAAAAATCATTAAAAATTTTAAATATACTTATCAAACGAGTGAATTCTTTGTAAGCACTTACTATGCGGAACTCTTATTCCAACAAGGATTCGAATCCTAAATTACTACTTTAAAATACGTATTTATTACAGGCGTGCTTTCAAATACGAATTACATTAAATATTTTATTTTAAAATCTTATTCAGTGTTGCGTATGATTTGTAAACCAGTCGCAACTCAATCGATTATTTTGGTAAGGCGGCCTTGATTGAGTAATAAAGGTAAGCGACGTGAAGACAAAGCAGCGCCATTTACGCCATGTACATCCAGACTTTCGAGGACGACAGGAAAAGCACACAGTTAACTAAAACTATTTCTTCAACTGTCATAGATAAAAATGGCAGTTATTTCCGTGAAAACACAAGGTTCCTACATACTTAAGTGTAGTTGTGCAATTTGCATATTTTCTTCTTAATTTCAGAAACTTATTCATCCTTGCATCATAAGTTTAAACATATTAATTAATATAAATAAAAAAATACCTTTTTAACACTTTACAACATAGTTGAAAAGTGTTTATGACTTTGTTCATTCTGTCTGTCTGCCTATCCGTTAGCACGATAACTGCCGTAAAAATTACTTTATCAAAATGAAATTTTAGTATGTTTTTCAGACGGTCTGTGGGACCTATGGGAATATAAATAAATAATATCACCCAATTAGTTTTTTATTGAGCCCGGGTTGAAAAAAGGAAATACATTGAACCCTATGGAACCTAATTTTTCAAACATTTTTTAAGTAAACTTAAAATTCACGAATTGCTTCGAAATTTTTAGGAAATATTTACATTATCCCATAGAATATATATAAAAAAATTCAGTAAAATGTGCTAAGTAGTTTTTAAATTAAAAATTATTTAATATAGGAAAAAAACAAATTCAATTAAATTCTGACTTTGGGATATCCTCCAGAACGAAAAGAGAGATATATTATATAATAAATATCTTTCCCAGTGTTTAATCACTTTGCATATAAGAGAGGCTTCACATTTTAAAATAAATTTAGTAGATAACAATTTTTCATTTATTAACACTTTACAACAAAGTTGAAAAGTGTTTATGACTTTGTTCATTCTGTCTGTCTGTCTGTCCGTTAGCACGATAACTGCCGTAAAAATGACTTAATCAAAATGAAATTTTAGTATGTTGTTCAGACGGTCTATAGGACCTATGGGAATATAAATGAATAATATCACCCAATTAGTTTTCGGGCCAACGGTCGTACCGTGCTGAAAACACCGGTTCTCGTTAGATCACCGAAGTCAAGCAGCATCGGGCGCGGTTAGTACTTGGTGGGTGACCACCTCGGAACACCGCGTGCTGTTGGCCATCTCGGGTGCGGTATCCCCGTGGTTTGCGCGCTAGATTTGCACGCTACCACAAATGCCGCCGTGTTCATGCGGAGTACGATCACGTTAAACATGTGGGTCCGTAAGTCCTTCCGAGAGGTTGGTGGTAGGGGAAGGAGGGTACGGTCCCTGTGGATGCCTCCCCCACTGGGTTCCGGTCCAAATTGGGTGGCACTTCCCGGCCGTCCATACAGTTACCTTACACCTTTCTGGTAGGTCGGACGGTCTGGGTCTCAACAACAACAACAACAACCCAATTAGTTTTGGATTGAAACCGGGTTGAAAAAATGGAATACATTGAGCCCTATGGGACCTAATTTTTCAAGCATTTTTTAAGCGGATTTAAAATTCACAAATTGCTTCGAAAATTTTAGGCAATATTCAAATTGTTCCATAAAATATATAAAAAAAAATTCAGCGAAATATATTCAGTAGTTTTTTAAATAAAAATTAAAATAATAATAACACCTCTTATATGAAGCGATCACGTGTCCATGATATGAAACGATCACATGACCCACTTCAAAATGATATATGGCATCCATCTTGTCTCAAAATCGTGATTTTTAAAGTTCTTTCTAATTCATATTGAGTGTTGTATCCATCCTAAAACTACTTTATTTTGGCCTAAATTCTGTGCATCTACATACTTTAACAACGCAATGACAATATATTTCAGTTTAAATGCTCATACAAATTTGATTATTTTTACTATTAAGCCTATTTTTCACCTATGTAAAATGTAAACAGCAAAATATGTAGAATGAGTTGTATTAGAATCGCTGTAATTCTTTAACACAAAATCATTTAATCCATGGAGTCTGCATGGCTGATATGAATGAAATATTTATTGATTTTAGAAAGAGAAGGACGATAATTTTCGATGAAGTTTTACGCATAGAGTTTTACTTACTTGTAGCTCCATGGTCTTAATTTTTAAATAATATAAATTATTATAGTATTGTGATGACTGACATGAATGGGGTAATTATTTATGAATGAAATGTTGCTTTTATAGAGAGAGCCAGGCGTGTTATTTTTTCTATGACGTCATTTGAATGGATTTCAGTTGTTTTCGATGAAGTTTTCAAATATAATAAATTATCGTAGTATTATGATAATTCTAAAATTATTACCGAGGAATGTATCACATTTTAGAGATGTTTAAACCAGGCAATTTATATTTTAATGCCGTCATTTGAATGAAGTTAATTTTTTTCGATGAAGGTTTAAGGTTTCAAATATAATAAATTAATGTAGTATTGTGATAAGTTTTAAAATATTACCGAGGAATGTATTGCATTTCAGACATGTTTAAATAAAATTGCATTGAAGTTGGAAAGTGTTTCATAATCAATGCTTTAAGCATGATTGATCTTTCTTGTTTAACACTTTACAACATAGTTGAAAAGTGTTTAATGACTTTGTTCATTCTGTCTGTCTGTCTGTCCGTTAGCACGATAACTGCCGTAAAAATGACTTTATCAAAATGAAATTTTAGTATGCTTTTCAGACGGTCTGTGGGACCTATGGGAATTTAAATAAATCATATCACCCAATAAGTTTTTTATTGAACCCGGGTTGAAAAAATGAAATACATTGAACCCTATGGGACCTAATTTTTCAAACATTTTTTAAGTACATTTAAAATTCACAAATAGCTTCGAAATTTTTAGGAAATATTCACATTATCCCATAAATTATATAAAAAAAATTTTCAGTAAAATATGTTAGGTAGTTTTTTAATTAAAAATTATTTAATATAGGGGGAAAAATGAATTCAATTAAATTCTGACTTTAGCGATATCCTCCAGAAAGAAAAAATAGATATATTATATAATTAATATATTTCCAAGAGTTGATTTGCATATGAGAAAGGCTTCATATTTTAAAATAAATTTGGTAGATAACAATTTTTCAATTTTTTTTTTAATTTTACATAACTTTTCATGAGATACTTATTTGATGGCGTTTTTAATGCACTTTCCTACGTCCTAGAGAGTTAAAATTTGGTATACAGCTTAAATTTGTAGAACATTTTATTCTACAACAATTTGGTGGATACAGATCCCACATTTTTTTCGAAATGGCCTGCAAATAATTCCCGTTCACTTCTATAAATCATTGTTGTAATATTGTTAAAAATTCTGATGTGGACAGCACATGTCTTTCTCTGCAGACTCATATTCACGTTCTCTTTATTTCTTCAATAATAATTTGAGTTTATCTGCACAAAATAACATCCATAAGTATTTTAAATGACATTGAATTTGCACCTTAAACTTAAATTTGACTCTCATTTGATAGATGGACTTATTGTCAAAAGTGGCGTAGCGAAAACGCAAAAAAACTAAAATATCTCAAGAACGGCTAGTCCTAGAGTAATGGGATTAGTCTTATTCTTTTTGTTGTCAAAAATCACGTATAAAATAGGAATTTAATTGATATAATTGAGCACACGTAGGCTTTTATTTTTATATTTAACGATTTTTGCGGGCCATTTCGCAAAAACAGCCCGTTCCTTTTCCCCAAATCATACTAGAATAACCTATAAATGATTTATATAACAAATTTTGCAAAATTTGGTATATAAATCACTTGTAGGTTATTGAAATATTATACACCAAATTGTGTTAAATTTGGTCCATTAATTTTTAGCTAGACTGGATAAAGGCAATTTCTGCCGGCCATTTCGTAAAGAAGGCAGATTCTTTTATTACGAATCGTACTATACAATCAAATGAACATCAGGGTTTCCCACAAAAACCTTACCTACCAAATTTTATTAAATTTGGTCCATTAGTTTTTCAGTTAGAGTAGATGTAATATCCTCACAGACACACAGAAACACACACAGATACACCCTAACACACACGGACGTCTTCCTAAAAATAGTTTTTACATGTTCTGGAAGTCCCAAAACGTGTAGATCCTTCGAAAATTCGAGTTCCGATCTTCGGCATGATTCCAATACTTTGAATACATACACACGCACACACATATATTATCTGTGTATATGTGTATTATCTGTGTATCTAAATTTCCTGCCTACGCAATTACAATAGTTGTGATTTTAAATGATCCCTAAACTTTTATTATTTCTTCAACGAAGCCTAATTTTAACTTATACAGAATGCAAATATCTCAAGCGATTGTAAGGTGAGTTGCATAAGAATTGCTGAATTTTTTTCGCACAAAATTATTTAGCTCTGGAGTCTGGAATACAAGTTATATGAGTGAAATATTCATTGATTTTGCATAGAGAATCAGATGATTTTTATTTCGATACAGGTTTAAATATTTATGTATAATAAATTACTGTAGTACTGTGATAATGTTAAAGATATCACCACTGAATGTATCACATTTTAGAGATTTTTAAATGGAATTGCATTTCAGTTGGAAAGTGTTTCATAATCAATGCTTATGCATGATTGATCTTTCTTGTTTTTAAATATAGATAATATTTCATTTACGTACTTACATCAGCTCGGATACTGAAACTACGGCTAAAAACAAATTTGCATTCTCAAGCGGTTTAATAAAGGGTTCAAGGATAAAACATTTTTTTTTTACTTTTTTATTCACTAGCGTTTCATACGGATTTTTTTCCCTTTTTTAAATATATGTTTACATAAGAATCTCTTTTCACATGAAAAATTCTTCTGGAATTTGAAATATTGTTTTAAAATAAATTTAAAACATAAAATTTTAAGGACACAAATGGCACTAAAGGACTCAAATTTAAATTAAATTTAAAATATGCTTTTTATATAAATACTAAATTGCTCAATATGCATCATAGTTTCTTAACACTTTATAACATAGTTGAAAAGTGTTTATGACTTTGTTCATTCATTCATTATTCTGTCTGTCTGTCTGTCCTTTAGCACGATAACTGCCGTAAAAATGACTTTATCAAAATTAAATTTTAATATGTTGTTCAGGCGGTCTGTGTGACCTCTGGGAATATAAATGAATAATATCACCCAATTATGTTTGGACTGAACCCGGGTTGAAAAAATGAAATACATTGAACCCTATGGGAACTAATTTTTCAAACATTTTTTAAGTGAATTTAAAATTCACAAATTGCTGAGAAAGTTTAAGGAAATATTCAAATTAGTTTTTAAAATAGAAATTAAAATAATAATGACACCCATATTATAGGAAGAGATAACTGTGGTGAGGTGAATTATACACATATAAATACAAAAATAAAACACATAAATACACTACTGTTCCTCACCCAATAGTTCCATCCAGCTCAACCGCGTTATGTATAGTGGGGTCCGATTGGACCAAAGTACATTGCATTTACTAAAATAAAGAATCACTCCCTTTTTTTTGTGGCCATTGAACAATTTATTTACAGAACACATAAAAATATCAATTAAACATTAATAACAATATACACAATTATACTGAATTCCCAATTTACCTAAGCTTGACCTCGGGGTGCACAGTTAATTTTGCATTAATTTGTATATTTTTTTATTATCCAAACTTGTAATCAATTACTTTTTTTTAGGAAGACAAAAATTTAATTTCATTTGGACAATTATCCCATTAAGCATAAAGTTGCCCTCAACACTGCAGATCACATCAAAATATGTTTAGACATCACATATAAAACATTTAAAATCAATATATACAGTATTGTGGCAATTAATTGAGAAATGGCATTTTTTTCGTTTTATCACACGTAAGCTTAGGAAGAAGCACTCCAAATTAGCTCAGAGTTCAAATTGCAGTTATTATCAAAGTAGCAGGTGTTCGTATGCACCTGGTAAGTAGCATGTGTTCAAATTCCTCCGCCAGATGGCAGGTGTTCCGCAGTGGTAGCTTCTTAGTTGTTGCGGGGCTCATTAGCGTCATGGATATCAGCGCGGAAACACGTGCTAAAGTGATTGCGCTTAGAGAACACACTTCTAAGACGTTCGAGGAAATAGGTAAAATATGTGGAGTGAGTACAGCAAGTGTCGGGAGGATCTGGAAGCGGTTTCAGGAAACAGGAAATGCTGGAACCAACCGCTCTGGAAGATGCGGCCGAAAAAGATCAACTTCGACTCGTGACGACAAAACTTTACATCGAATGAGTGTTAAAAATCCTCGATTAACCAATTTTGACCTGTCTAAGTCCATGGTGGCAGCTGGTGTTGATATTGCACCTTCAACAGTGCGATACAGGCTGTTAGAACGCGGACGGAGAGCACGTCGACCGTACAAGAAGCAGCTTCTGACGCTTCGCATGAAGAGAAAAAGGTTGGAATGGGCACGGAAATACAAAACATGGACTGAGAAGGACTGGGAGAAAGTTCTCTTTTCTGACGAAACACATTTTGTGGTTCAGGGATTTAGATCTATGTTCGTGAGAAGGAGCCAAGGAGAACCTCTCAATCAGCACCACATCAATCAAGCACCCAAGCATCCGCCCAAAAAGATGTTTTGGGGTTGTTTCAGCGTTTTGGGGACAGAATCTCTTGTTCCCGTAGAGGGAATGATGAACAGTGCCAGTTACGAAGTCATATTGACCCGAAAAGTGCTTCCAACCATGGCTAAACTGTGGCCGAACGGAGATTGCGTTTTCCAACAAGACAGCGCGCCATGTCACACTTCGAAGCGAATCAAAAATTTCTGCTCAAAAAAAAAGTATTACCGTACTGGATTGGCCCGGGAATTCACCAGACTTGAATTCCATAGAAAATTTGTGGGCTATTGTAAAAAAACGGCTTCACAAATTTGACTGTACGACGATGGACAAGCTAATTTCGGCCGTTATTGACATATGGTTCAGAGACGTTGAAATTAAAACTACATGTGCTAGTCTAGTACATTCCATGCCGAAACGTGTCTGTGATGTTATAAAGTCTCGGGGAGGTCATATCACTTATTAGTTTGAAATGTATCCATAGAAAACTTGAATAAAACTGAATTTTATAAAAAAACTGCATTTCTCAATTAATTGCCACAATACTGTAAATTTCATACCTTCATTACATAAGAGTGACTCTCAATGAGTGCTGGTAGCTATCTCTCTGCACATTGGAATGGGTGGCAAGATTAAATTGAAGGCTAGTTCATTATTTGGACGGTTCATGAAAAACACTGCCAAGCTCGGTTGAGGATCATCAGGTGACGAAGAATTTAGCCACGTATTATTCCGAAGATGGGCACACTGTCCACTTTCCTTCTCTCCCTCTTAACGTCTGCTTAAACCCAGCGGATCGTGAGAGCTGCGTACAGGCTTTACCAAAGAGTTAAGATCATATGCGTTTCCGTAGAGATTGTCTGCTGCTTAGGAGCCCGGGATAGATGCTCCGCAAACACTCCGTACATGCAGTATCACGGTTGCCACGGCTTAAATGCAGCTAAGGGAGCAAGGTCCCACACCACGCCGTTTTGGAGGCAGAGCTGTGTTGCACTGCAACCACAAAAACAATGACGAGAAGCTCCACTTCGTTGGTCGCCACCGCCCGAAGAATTGCGCCCTCGCGCTGAAATTAGGCTCTGGCTCGTTTTGGCTACGAGTCGCCACACTTCACCGGACTCACGACGACGGATCCTAGCCGAAAGCATTGGCCGCCCTAGATAGGGGCCACGGACACCGGGCCTGAGATGCATCAAAGTGAATGCCGGATCGGGCTTCACAAAACACAACTGCCACGCACTTGGAGTGCTATTTTCTCGAGATCAGAAAAGCAACTGAATTTTTACATTTCTAAAAACATTTCTAAAAGCAAGGGGAACGACAAAAAATACAGCGAGGAAGTCCTCCAATTCCCATTCTCTGTTTCCCAAGCGCAATAAAAAAGGCGGTCCAAAAATGCTTCACACCATTGGTTTTCGAAGCGACGCTCATTTTTTATGCGCTCTACTAAAACACAAGAACCAGAGGGCCTTTTACAAACCGGGTGGTCCAAGGAGCGGACCCCGACGCGAGCCACACCTGACAGGGCTATAAATTTTCAGAGATTTGTAGCTCAACTTTGACATTTTGCTGCAATTAAATCTCTGAATATTTACAATCCATGTCAGTGCACATACAACCCAACGGCGCCAAAAAATCCCGATTCCGTCTGTGCAAAGGCCTCGCTATATACATAATACAAACATCATTGTATACATTTCAATTATATTACACTGTCCTTTTCCTCCCAGGGTTACGTTTAAAAATATGTGATTACTCTATCACAATTACGGACCCACTTCAAAATAAAATATGTCATCCATCTTGTGTCAAAATCGTGATTTTTAAAGTTCTTTTTAATTTATATTTAGAGTTGTATCCGTCCTAAAACCGCTTTATATTTGCTTAATTTCTGTGCATTTACATTCTGAAACAACGTAGTTACAATATATTTGAATTTAAAAGACCATCAAACTTTGATCGTTTTTACAACGCAGCCTAATTTTCACTTATGGAGAATGTAGACACATCAAAATGTAGGATGAGTTGCATAAGAATTGCTGAATTTCTTTAACGCAAAGTTGATTAGCTCTGGAGCCTGCAATATAGCTGATATGAATGAAACATTAATTGATTTTACATGGAGAACAGACGATTTTACAGCAGATTTTTTCGATGAAGTTTTAAGCATAGAGTTAAATTACTTTTACCTCTATGGTTTTAAGTTTTTAAATAAAATAAATTATTGTAGAATTGTGATGAATGAAAGGAATGAAATAGTGTATGAATGAAATATGTACCGCTTTTACATAGAGAGCCAGGCGATTTATATTTTAATGATGTCATTTGAATAAAGTTAATTTTTTCGATGAAGTTTTAAGTTTTCGAATATAATAAATTATTGTAGTATTGTGGTAATTTTAAAAATATTACCGCTGAATATATCACATTTTAGAGATTTTTAAATAAAATTGCACCGCAGTTTTAAAGTGTTTCATAATCAATGCTTTATGCATGATTGATCTTTTTTTTTTTTTTTCATTTTTGTGCACAGTAAAGATTTTATGTTAATTTGTCGTCAGGATTTAAAATATATATAATTAATGAAAATGTAAATGATTTTTAAAGTATAAAAATCCATTTTTTAAGAGTAATATTTGCTTTTAAGAAAATATTTTCAAAATATTTAATCAAAATAAAGATTTCTAAAAACAATCTAATTATAATAGAACAGAGGTACTACGCACAAAATTAGCTTACAAGAAATTTTAGATATTGTAATGTTTCATTCTAAAATTGACAAATCATAAAAAAAAAATCTGATGTGGGCAGGACATGACTTCCCTTATATAATGCAATAAATTTACTACTTTTACAGTAAACAAAATATATTATTTTATAGTAGTTATTTGTATTCTTTCTAAGATATTGAATTTTTTTTCCCTCAATGAGTCGTCATTTTCCATGTCGTCATCATCAATGAGTCGTCATTGATTTAGCGTCAATTTTATCCATTTGGCGAGTTTTTCGTTAATTTAGCAACATTTAAAAAAGTCGCCAAGTTGGCGACATTCCACAAAATTCGTCGCCAAGCGTTATGGACGAAGAAATAAGTTATTCTTACAGCAGATAAATGACTATTGGCGTTCAAATACAAAAGTATTATTCAAAGTATCTTTTTCCATGAATGGAACGACCTAGATCCACGAGAATGATGTCACCCAATTTATCGCATGGTATTACATATGAAAAGTGAACATGTCTCTCAATAGGAAATATTTTTTTTTTATTTTATAAGATTTTTTAATATTTTTTTTTAAATGTGCAATATCTCGAGAACGGTTCATGTTAGCGTTCTAAAATTTAATGCCAATCGTTTTCTAATGAAAAATTACATAAGAAATGTCAATTTGCGTAACTTTATTAGCGTTTTTGATTTTTTGACGATTTTTTCAAAATTTCACTCGAAAATTTAGAGGGGTTTTGAAGATTCGATTGCGTATAAAAGCAATAGGCTTCCAGTGTTTACGGATTGTGATTTTTGTACCAAATTTCATTCGAATAGCTTCATTCGTTCGTCAGTTATCGTCTCCACAGACTCATTGACACACACACACACACACACACAGACATCACTTCAAAAATGTTTGATTCGTGATCAGGGATGCTTGAAATGTGCTCTCCCGTCGAAAACTCGAATTCGCATTTTTGACCCCGTCACAATACTTTTCTTATACATTATGTATATAAGGAAAGTAAAAACATTAAGATATAGCTTTTGAGTAACTCAGATAAATACAACACAAAAATTGTTAATCAGCTGATTTAATCATTGTAGAAACATGCGGTTTGTGTTATTTGTTTCTGAAAGCTTTATAGTATTTACTAGCCCTAGCTGTCTCCCCAAAACAATTTAATAGAATTTTATATCTTATTCTATCTTAAATCTTTTGCCTTTAAATTCGAGGACTGTTCTAAAGACTCAAAACTATCTGATCACCTTAATTTGGGTCCTCTTTAAAGTTATTTCCAATTTAGCTGTGTTATATTTAAACACCTTGAAGAATTTATTGATCCATCTGTCATATGAAAATGTGTGTTTAAAATAACTGAAAATAACTAAAAAATAAAATTAGACTTTCTTGTAGGTTTCTACATTTTTACTTTCCTTATATACATAATGTATAAGGAAAGTATTGTGACGGGGTCGAAAATTCGAATTCGAGTTTTCGACGGGAGAGCACGTTTCAAGAATCCCTGATCACGAATCAAACAATTTTGAAGTGATGTCTGTGTGTGTGTGTGTGTGAAAGTATGTAGGTGTGTGTGTGAAAGTATGTGTGTGTGTGTGTGTGAAAGTATGTGTGTGTGTGTGTGTGTATGTGTGTGTGTCAGTGAGTCTGTGGAGACGATAACTGACGAAAGAATGGACCGATTCGAACCAAATTTGGTACAAAAATCATAATCCGTAAACACTGGAAGCCAATTGTTTTTATATGCAATCGAATGTGCAGAACACCCCTAAATTTTCGAATGACATTTTGAAAAAATCGTCAAAAAATCAAAACCATTAATAAAGATAAGCAAATAGACATTTTTTATTTAATTTTTCATTAGAAAACGATTGACATAAATTTTAGAACGCTAACATGTAGCGTTCTCGAGATATTGTACATTTTTCAAAATATTATCAAAAAGTCTTATGAAATAAAAAAAAATTTCCTATTGAGAAACATGGTTACTTTTCATATGTAATATCATGCGATAAATTGAGTGACATGGATCTAACTCGTTCCATTCATGAAAAAAAGATACTTTGAATAATACTTTTGTATTTGAACACCAATAGGCATTTATCTGCTGTAATAATAACTTATTTCTCAGTGCATAACGTTTGGCGAGAATTTGGCGACAAATTTGGCGGAATATCGCCAACTTGGCGACTTTTTTTAAATGTTGCCAAATTAACGAAAATCTCGCCAAATGGATAAAAATGACGCTAAATCAATGAAAATGACGACTAATTGTCGAAAATTCAATATCTTGGAAAGAATATTAGTATCTACTATAAGAAAAACCTATTTTTTTTACTGTAAAAGTAGCAAATTCATTACATTATATAAGGAAAGTCATGTGTTGCCTACATCAGATTTTTTTCATTTGAACTCTCTTATTGACGATAATTTTCCTTTCACTTCTTTCGCCTCTTATTTAATTATTATTTGCGTCCCATCTTTTACTTTTTCGGATAATGTTACTTAATTTTACTTTTCTGTAATTTAGATGTTAAAGTTTGCTCATTTAGCTTCCGAAACCGTTTATTTTCTCTTATATTTTGTGAAATTTTACCTATATAGGTTCTCCTTTATACTCTTGTAATAAATTATACTGCAGTAACTTTGAGCGTTGCTTTTCGTATTTAGTGAATAAAATCGACCAAAAGCTTCCGAACCTGGTGGTTTCAGTCATTTTGTTATTCTATTTATTTTCGTGTTTTCGTACTCTCTTTTTTCGAGTATATTTTATATTAATTTCAGCCAAATAAGTTTTTGTAATTATTTGAAAATTGTGTAAGGGTTAATAATTTCTATTCTGGACTTTTAATTTTCAAACTTTTAATTTTTTTTTTCTTCTCCAGGGAATGAAGAGCCTAAATTTAAATAATAGCCGCGCAGATTTCGGACTGTAGTTGGAGCTGGCAACCAGATTATAAAAAGGCGAAAGGCGAAGCACGAGAGAGAGATGGTTCGAGATGATACGAATTGGTACGAAGTAGAACGTGGTGTGTGTGGATGCAGACGATGGTAGAAAAAGATAGACCATGTACATGCTGATTTATTTTGTGTAATTTACGTTAATGGAGTTTATTTTATGATTTCTAAAGTTTAATAAACTTGTTGTTTTTATAAAAAGATGCCTGCGTTTTCATTCCGACGCCTTTGCAATCTGGGGCTAGTTCACTTAGCTTCTGAAACCAGTTGTCTGGTATGTATCGACCTCTTGCCACTGTCCTGAATTACGTATCGACCTCTTGTCATTGTCCTGAGGTACGCATTGACCTCTTGTCATTGTCCTGAGGTACGCATTGACCTGTTGTCATTGTCCTGAGGTACGCATTGACCTCTTGTCATTGTCCTGAGGTACGCATTGACCTCTTGTCATTGTCCTGAGGTACGCATTGACCTGTTGTCATTGTCCTGAGGTACGCATTGACCTCTTGTCATTGTTCTGAGGTACGCATTGACCTGTTGTCATTGTCCTGAGGTACGCATTGACCTGTTGTCATTGTCCTGAGGTACGCATTGACCTGTTGTCATTGTCCTGAGGTACGCATTGACCTGTTGTCATTGTCCTGAGGTACGCATTGACCTCTTGTCATTGTCCTGAGGTACGCATTGACCTCTTGTCATTGTCCTGAGGTACGCATTGACCTCTTGTCATTGCCCTGAGGTACGCATTGACCTCTTGTCATTGTCCTAAGGTACGCCCGTCTTTTAGGGGACACGCCCGGTAAAAGTGCGAAAAGAAAAGTCCGTGTGTACAAACATATATACATTTATTTACAAAAACAAGCACACACTATTTACAGAATTAATAATCGCATTGTAGGAAACAATCAACATGTTACCCATATAGGATGTCAAAGGTTTGGATAAGTTGTGTGAGTCTAAAGTACTAAAATACATAACGTAGGAGAGGATGGTAACCCCCTAAGTTATAATAAACAATTATTAGAAATATTGGATCATGAGCTTACCATGTGACAATCATATTTGTTAATTACTATACTGATATTTTTGTAGTATTCATTAGTATATTTTACATTTGTTTTCCCTCCAAATATTGTTTGAAGTTAGTTGATGAAGATAGTTTGCTAGTTTATATAACGTCCCAAACCATTTCCTTTTTTTTTCACATTTCTTGCTATATTCTTCTTAATTCGTCGATTTTTATTTTCCTTATATACATAATGTATAAGGAAAGTATTGTGATGGGGTCGAAAATTCGAATTCGAGTTTTCGACGGGAGAGCACGTTTCAAGCATCCTTGATCACGAATCAAACATTTTTGAGATGATGTCTGTGTGTGTGTGTGTGTCAGTGAGTCTGTGGAGACGATATCTCACGAACGAATGGAGCGATTTAAATGAAATTTGGTACAAAAATCACAATCCGTGAATATTGGAAGCCTATTGCTTTAAAGCACAATCGAATGTTCAGAACTCCCCTAAATTTTCGAGTGAAATTTTGAAAAAATCATCACAAAATCAAAACCTTTAACACAGTTACACAAATAGATATTTCTTATGTAATTTTTCCTTAGAAAACGATTGACTTAAACTTTAGAACGCTAGCATGAACCGTTCTCGAGATATTGCTCATTTTCCAAATAAATTTATCAAAAAATCCCATAAATTAAAAAAAAAAATTAACTGTTAAGAAACATGTTCACTTTTCCATATGTAATATCATGTGATAAATTGGGTGATATCATTCTCGTGGATCTAACTCGTTCCATTCACATGAAAAGATACTTTGAGTAATACTTTTGTATTTGAACGCCAATAGTCATTTATCTGCTGTAAGAATAACTTATTTCTCCGTTCATAACGTTTGGCGAGATTTTGGTGACGAATTTAGCGGAATGTCGCCAACTTGGCGACATTTTTAAATGTTGCCAAATTAACGAAAATCTCGCCAAATGGATAAAAATGACGTTAAATCAATGAAAATGATGACTATTTGAAGAAAATTCAATATCTTGAAAAGAATATAAGTATCTACTATAAGAATAACAGTTTTCTTAACAGTAAAAGTAGTAAATTCATTGCGTTATATAAGGAAAGTCATGGGCTGCCCACATCAGATGTTTTTTTTTTTACACACTGGTAATTTTTGTAGTAGTTTGTTTTGTTTTAAATTCAGTTGTTGAAATAACTCATGCAGTTACCATTTGTTTTTTTCAACTTTTATTACATTTTTCTTAATTCTACAGTATTTTATTTCCTGGTATTTTTTTATTAAAGTTTGTTGCAATGTTTTTTTATGTGAATAACATGTGAATAACATCTATGCTTGAGGTATCTGTGGTGGAAATCGAAGCAATACAAAAAGCACTTATTTGCACATATATCCGAACCTAATAAGTAAAAAATGCAAATATTTGGTTGTTTTTGTTTTGTCGGAAATAGGGTACAGATTATGAATATATAAAAATTATTTCAATATTTTAATGTGTTGAAAAAAATTGTAAAAAATAACTTAAAAAGTATCTGTCTAAGCAAGTTTTTTTTTTACTTGAAACATATTTGAAACTATAAAAGATTGATATATAATAGCAAGCGACAAAAATATATCTTAAGAAATTTAGTTTCTAGATCTATATTCATGTTTTAAAAAAGCTCTTATAGTTTTTGAGTATTGTCTTGTCATGTTGAAGAAGATGAAATTTTTCCATTTTTCAAGCTTGTAATGCTTATATCTCAAGTGCTAGCTATGAACAATAAGCAAGAATAATAAGCCCTCTGAATGCCCTACAAGTATATATAATTGAATCGAGCTCTTAGTTTTCTTTGTTTATAAATTCGATATTTTAGTGTATATTCGATATTTTAGTGTATATTCGATTATATTAGTGTATATTCGATATAGTGTATATCGTCACAGACGATATTCAAGAGGGGCTGAAATAAAATTCAAGGGGGGCTCAACAGTCTTGAAGGAGTGGCTCACTCAAAACACGGTTAATCATTAGCATTTATTAACCATACTAGTTACTATTATATATTTTAATCCATATAAATTATTTACAAATAATTGCATATTTATATTTGTAAGATAAGAGTTGATTAGGAAAATTCATATAGTTACTATGTATCAATATTATAATATGTAATAATTACAATGGATTTTAATATAAGAATTAACTAGTGGCAAAGCTGTTAATTAATCGAAAAAAGATATCTGAAAGTTATTGCAAGTTAACGTTTAATATCAACTCTTAACTACCTATCAGTTGATTTTAACTCAATAATGTAAAACAATGAATCCCGCAATAATACAAAAGTATCCAAATACTATTGCCTTAATTTTTAAAATTTTTAAATATTTTTAAATTAAATATGTAAATAAATTGATCTTTATTTAGTATAACCATAAATTCAGCTAAATTTAAAAAATCTTTAAAATAAAGTAATTTATAAAAAAATCTCATAAATAATTTTTTTATGCAAAATTTGGATGGCATGTTCGTTGAAGTTTCCTATCACTACTAAAACTTTAATATTTTTATCAGGAGGTCTCAACCCCCACCCCCGACCCCTGCCTGGCTACGGCCCTGGCCCCATATTTTTCTTAAATTATATTATTGCGATATGCTTCTTTTTTCGCTGCTTGCATGCTCTGGGAGCAAGCAGGTGGCCTTTAAATGTATTCAACTTCTCAACAGGACGAACTGCAGAAATGCGTTTTGTTAGCAGCAACAATGATAGCGAAACAGGTTATAATAATGATTAGGCTTACGTAATAACAACCTTAAGTGCTTCCGGGAGGGGGAGGGGGATTAGCACTTCTTTAACTAGTTATTAAATTATTATTTTTCGTTTTTAGACTTGCCCATTTACTAAAATGAGATATATAATTTTATCTCAGAAATTTTATATCATCTTGTTTCAGCAAGGAGAAAAATAAGAAATGCAATAGTTCAACAAAGTATTTCAATAAATTTATTTTCATCTGACAAAATTTAAGAACAGGCTGACCCCATCTGAAGGTGTCGGGAGGTAAATTAAGTCTATAGGCTGTTTATTGTTAATCACTGTTATAATAAAACTTTTATAGAAAAAAAAAAAAAAAGTCATGTCCGAACCAGTACCCGAACCAACGACCTAGCCTATCGGCGGAACAGAATGTTTGTGGAGCTGCTGGGACGATAATCTTTTCTCCTATAGCTGAAGAGGTCCCTGTAAATTGAACATCTGAAAAGATTGAAAAAATTAATAATTTATACAAATAAATAATTGAATACACAAAGTCCTTAAGTAACCCCAATAACTTTGTATGGAAAAGACCATGAGTGTATACGTTAGATCTATATACAATAATGTCACCATGCCCGATCGAATAAAAGTATTTGCAAAGACCTTAGCGGTGAATTTAAGAAATTAGGATAACGAACTCGACAACAAAGCGTGATATACAATAAAACCAATTGCAAAACTGTAGAACATTTCCTAATGAGTAGAAATCAAACACAGAACTGTTATAGAAGGCATTTATTTGACACAATACGGTTGTTAGCGAATGGTGGTTCTATTCACAAAGGATAGCGTACACGAACAGAAATCTAATATACATTCAAAATGCCTTTTGTAAGCAACAAATGCACATTTGAATTCGGCTTTCTGGTAGGTCGGACGGTCTGGGTCTCAACAACAACAACAAACAACAACATTTGAATTCGAGAAAGAATTTTACCCCGTATTTTGACAAGCATTGCAGGTGTCACCGTGTTTCAGGCCCTGATGATGCGACTTTTTGACAATAATTGATTGCATCCTATATATGTGTTTCATTCATTTCTGGTATCCATTCCCACTCATTAGATATTACAACTTTGTAATTAGCTTTCTTTCGTCTATCTGGCTTTGTCGCCGAGTTCTTTAACTTTGTAAATTATCCGCTAGGGGCGCTTCAATCCATTTCATTTGATCGGGCATGGTCACTTTACTGTAGGTAGACCTACCGTCTCACGAACCTTTTCTTGCACAGTTCTTAAGGGCGAGCGTTAGTAAATTTTCTGCCCTATTCGCGCTTTGTTAACTTTCGCGGCACACATATTTCGCCGAAATTCTGCTCAAACAGTTGCGAAATATTTTCTTATAGATAAAATGCTATGCTTAGATTATATTAAAACTAAATTTAATGCCCAATAAAACATAGAATATATGTTTTATTTTAATTTAAAATATTTTTGGTGCTGCCATCTGTTGTCGTAATTTAATTCATACCAACTATTTTTATTTTTTAATGAACATTTTTAAATGTCTATTCCTTCTAATACGCTATTAAATACAACAACAGATCATATATAATGCCATAATCACGAAAACGTAATTGAACTTGGACTTGAAGACAAAACTGCAGTCCTCAGTGATGTACATTCAGATCCCTTATCAAATTTATAGAATGATAAATTACCGTTCCGTGATTGTGGCATTATTATATATGATCTGTTGTTGTATTTAACACTGTATTAGAAGGAATAGATATTTAAAAATGTTCATTAAAAAATAAAAATAATTGGTATAAATTAAATTACGGCAACAAATAGCAGCACCAAAAATATTTTGGATTAAAATTAAAAATATATTCTATGTTTTTTTGGGCATTAAATTTAGTTTTAATATAATCTAAGCATTGCATTTTATCTTTTAAAAAATATTTCGCAACTGTTTGAGCAGAATTTCGGCGAAATATGTGTGCCGCGAAAGTTAACAAAGAGCGGATAGGGCAGAAAATTTACTGACGCTCACCCTTAATGTGTTTAAGGATTTTCCTGGGAAATGTATTATCCTCAATAATCCCTACTTATTCTTCCTGTTCATTGATTATAGACCTACATATTCCATATACATCTGTAATAAATAAACGCATTCGAACAAGATTGAGATAAATGGTGAAATATTTTTAACCTTGCCAGAAACAGGTTCCCTTTCGTTTGGTTTTGATTTACAGTCATGTATTCCGCTCATTCATTTATTTCACACAGTCATTTCTGCCTGCTCAAATCATTTCACGATATTCAGAGATCATTACTTCTTAAATTTTCACCTCCCAGCGTTGTAAACCCGGCCACGATCGTTAACTCCCTGAGATTAAATTTTAAGAAGTAACAACTCACCTCCACTCGTCTTCAAACGAAGATCGTTCTTTCGCGGCTGATGAAGCCTTTTCCAACTCGGAAAGTTGCAGACTTCCGAATGTTCCACAAAGAACATTCCGCAATCGTGTTAAATGCGTTTTATGGAAGAGCCAGTAATCAGGTGGAGAATATCTTGATTGTTGTACGGGATTATCTTGCATGTTAGCCTGCAGTTATTAGACTGATCTGATGAACAAAGTTGCGAAATGGTTTATTCAAAATCATTTTCTGTACATACATGTAAGAAAAGTCATCATGTGTTATAAGACATATTTCGTGTAAAAGTGTATTGAACCAAATAGGCATACTATATTATGTTGGCATAAGGTTATGCAAAAAATGCCTTTCTATCCGTCCGCCTGCACAGTTAGCGCTTCTAATATCCCGGGACACATGTTCTCAGCGCATTACTCCTAATTGCCTAATTGCGCCTTACTCCTAGTGACTCGAATCTGATTATGTGCGAAAGTTTCGTTGACATAGTAAAACTCAATCGATTTGAATAATATTTTGTACATAACTTATCAGGTTTCAGGTGATGATGAAGCCCAAATTTTAAATTCTGATCTATAAACTGTGGATATCTGAGGTCGAAGGTCAGTTAATAGACAAAAACTTGTCTATGTTATGGACATAAATCTTTGTCAATAGACAAAATTTAATTTATGAAAAAAAATTCGCTCGCCTAACAGAATTTTCTATTTGTTTGGAATCACTTCTGCAATTGTATGTTATTAGGTTGTCTTGTATATTATTTATTTATTTAATATTTTAAGTGTTATACTACTTTCATGAAATAAACGTCTCTATTATTGAACATCTAGCTTAATAACTGAGACGACCTGCTATATTTCAATTTCGGGAGACAGGCTAGGCATTATACGACCCCCAAACAAAACACAATTACTATACGACCCCCCCAAAAAAACACTTACTATTCGACTCTCAAACAAGCCGCACTTACTATACAACCCCTGAACAAGACGTAATTACTATACGACTCCCCAAACAAGGCATAATTACAATATCACCCTTAATGAAACAAATTAATTTACGACATCCTTGAACCCTTAGCATAACGAACCTGTCCCACGAACATTGAAAATCAATTTATTTTGATTTAAGAATATTAAATTAATATTTTACTTTCCTTATATACATAATGCATAAGGAAAGTATTGTGACGGGGTCGAACATTCGAATTCGAGTTTTCGACGTGAGAGCACGTTTCAAGCATCCCTGATCACAAATCGAACATTTTTGAAGGTATGTCTGTGTGTATGTGTATGTCAGTGAGTCTGTGGAGACGATATCTCACTAACGAATGGAGCGATTCGAATGAAATTTGGTACAAACATCATAATCCGTGAATGCTGGAAGTCTATTGTTTTTAAACACAATCGAATGTTCACAACCCTCCTAAATTTTCAAGTGAAATTTTGAAAAAATCAAAACCTTTAATAAAGTAAAATAAATGGACATTTCTTATATAATTTTCCTTAGAAAACGATTGACATAAACTTTAGAACCCTAGCATGAACCGATCTCGAGATATTGCACATTTTTCAAATAAATTTATCAAAAAATCCCATAAATTAAAAAAATATATTAACTGCTAGGAAACATGTTCACTTTTCATATGTAATATCATACGATAAATTTGTTGACATCATTCTAGTGGATCTAACTCGTTCCATTCACAAGGGAAGATACTTTGAGTAATACATTTGTATTTGAACGCCAATAGTCATTTATCCGCTGTAAGAATAACTTATTTTTGCGTTCATAACGCGGAATGTCGCCAACTTGGCGACATTTTTAAATGTTGCCAAATTAACGAAAATCTCGCCTAATGGATAAAAATGATGCCAAATCAATGAAAATGACGACTAATTGAAGAAAATTCAATATTTAGGAAAGAATATAAGTATCTACTATAGGAATAACAGTTTTTTAACTGTAAAAGTAGTAAATTTATTGCATTATATAAGGAAAGTCATGTGCTGCCCACATCAGATTTTTTATAAACAAGGATAATGGAAACACAAGTTTCCGTGTGTGTGTGTGCATTATACGACAGATCAATTGATAAAATTATCATATAGTTTGAACCTGTAACTGTTATTCTCCTACCATCAGTGGAAAACAGCATAATGTACCAGTTTACACAGACACAAACAGGAAAATTCTATCGAATAAGTTGCTTCCGTTTGCAGGTATAGGGGAAGTGGTATTGCTTATCTCTATTGTTTAAACCAAAAACGTGTACTATTATTTATTCCAATACATTATGTTTAATGTTAGTGTCAACAAAGAACATAAAGACCATGGAATGGAAAATTTAGTATTCTATACGATTTTGTGGATTCCAGATGACCCCCATCTAAAACTTGAAAGGACTCTTTTAATGTCATAATGCCAATTTCTATATTAATATGATTGTGATAAAACTGTCTAAAGAAGCCCCCCTCCCCCCAAAAAAAAATCTGATGTGGGCAACACATGACTTTCCTTATATAACGCAATGAGTTTACTACTTTTACAGTTAAAAAAATGTTATTCTTAAAGCAGATACTTATATTCTTTCAAAGATATTGAATTTTCTTGAATTAGTCGTCATTTTCATTGATTTAGCGTCATTTTTATCCATTTGGCGAGATTTTCGTTAATTTGGCAACATTAAAAATGTTGCCAAGTTGGTGACATTCCGCTAAATTCGTCGGCAAAATCTCGCCAAGCATTATGGACGGAGAAATAAGTTATTCTTACAGCAGATAAATGACTATTGGAGTTCAAATACAAAAGTATTACTCAAAATATCTTTTCTCGTGAATGGAACGAGTTAGATCCACGAGAATGATGTCATTAAATTTATCGCGTGATATTACATATGAAAAGTGAACATGTTTCTTAACAGTTAATATTTTTTTTAACTTATGGGACTTTTTAATAAATTTATTTGAAAAATGTGCAATATCTCGAGAACGGTTCATGCTAGCGTTCTAAAATTTATGTCAATCGTTTCCTAAGGGGGAAAATTACATAAGAAATGTCTATTTGCGTAACTTTATTAAAGGTTTTGATTTTTTGACGATTTTTTCAAAATTTCATTCGAAAATTTAGGAGGGATCTGAACATTCGATTGTGTTTTAAAACAATAGGCTTCCAGTGTTTATGGATTGTGACTTTTGCATCAAATTTCATTCGAATCGCTTCATTCGTTCGTGAGATATCGTCTCCAGACTCACACACACACAGAGACATCACCTAAAAATGTTCAATTCGTGATCAGAGATGCTTGAAACGTGCTCTCCCGTCGAAAACTCGAATTCGAATTTTCGACCCCTTCACAATACTTTCCTTATACATTATGTATATAAGGAAGGTAAAAATGTGGAGTGTTATACTCCGGGCCCCACTTATTTTTTAAGAAAGAATGTCGCCTGTGGTTATATGGTCTTATACGAGACTTAAGAACTCGACAATACCTCTAGGTATGTAATTTTTCTAAAACCGTCGTTTCAAATTATTCCCACCCTGTCAGCTTATCCCATTAATTAATGTTTGAAACGAAAGTGAATCATTGCTTAAGTATGAGACTCATTAATTTGCCGTAGACGACGGTCCCTAATATGTTCTGTAATCAACGCACACGAAAGATAAACAGATGAAAGATGAAAGGAACGATTGTAAACAAACAAACAAAAAAATATTATCCATGAAAATTTCTTTAATGTTTCAGAATCTGTCATCGGTACGCCTTGGTGGTTCATCCATTAGCAATGTTTTCAGTAAACTATAAAAGGATCTTTTTTACTTCTTATAAGAATTATCAGATGACATGAAAGAACATGGAGAAAAAAACAGGCTAAAGTCTAAGATCACCAGTACTCGTAAATAAATATTTTCGAAAGTTTTACGTTAAATTAAAATCGGGAGTAGAGTCCCTAATACGTGCAGAGTTGGGCAGTATCGAAAATACATGTACTTGAGATACATTTTCGAAATACATTTGCATTTTGTATTTTGTATTTTAAACTGAAAAACCTAACATATTTTTTGGTGATGTATCGAAAATACATTTTCAGAGTATTTTGTATTTTCAAAATACTCAAAATACATTTCTTCAGATTTCAAACTATTGCTCATAAACCGCAGATGAATGATTCCCAAATGGCTAATTAGTCATTGAATTTTTTTCCAAAACTTAATCTAAACATCCTTTTTACTTTCCTTATATACAGAATGTATAAGGAAAGTATTGTGACGGGATCGAAAATTTGAATTCGAGTTTTCGATGGGAGAGCGCGTTTCAAGCAACCCTGATCACGAATCGAACATGTTTGAGGTGAGGTCTGTGTGTGTGTGTGTGTCAGTGAGTCTGTGGAGACGATAACTGACGAACGAATGGACCGATTCGAACGAAATTTGGTACAAAAATTACAATCCGTAAACACTGCAAGCCTATTGTTTTTATACGCAATCGGATGTTCAGAACCCCTAAATTTTCGAGTGAAATTTTGAAAAAATCGTCAAAATATCAAAACCTCTAATACAGTTACGCAAATAGACATTTCGTATGTAACTTTTCACTAGAAAACGATTGACATAAATTTTAGAATGCTAACATCAACCGTTCTCGAGACATTGCACATTTTCCAAAAAAATTATCAAAAATTCTTATAAAATAAAAAAAAAAATATTTCCTATTGTGAGACATGTTCACTTTTCATATGTAATACCATGCGATAAATTTGATGACATCATTCTCGTGGATCTAGCTCGTTCCATTCATGAAAAAAGATACTTTGTTGTTGTTGTTGAAACCCAGACCGTCCGACCTACCAGAAAGGTGTAAGGTAACTGTTTGGACGGTCGGGAAGTGCCACCCAATTTAGACCGGAACCCAGTGGGGGAGGCATCCACAGGGACCGTACCCTCCTTCCCCTAACACCAACCTCTAGGAAGGACTTTCGGACCCACATGTTTAACGTGATCGTACATCGCATGAACACGGCGGCAGTTTTGGCAGTGGCTGGAATCGAACCCGGGCCTACCGAGTGCAACTCCAGTGCGCTAACCACTTTGTAATACTTTTGTATTTGAACGCCAATATTCTTTTAAATGCTGTAAGAATAACTTATTTCTCCATCCACAATGCTTGGCGAGATTTTGGCGATGAATTTGGTGGAATGTCGCCAACTTGGCGAATTTCTTAAATGTTGCCAAATTAACGAAAAACTCGCCAAATGGATAAAAATGACGCTAAATCAATGAAAATGACGACTCATTGACGAAACTTTAATATCTTGGAAACAATATAAATATGTACTATAAAAATAATCTTTTTTTTTTTACTGTAAAAGGAGTAAATTTGTTGCATTATATAAGGAAATTCATGTGTTGCCCAGATCAGATTTTTATATAAATTGAGGAGATGCAATGCAGTTAGTTATTGCACAGACATGAGAAAAGATGGAAGATGCTTCTGCTCGTAATGTAAATCTATTTAGGGAATTAATGGAATATGGCCTGCATGGTATGCAGTATTAAATGAAGATGTTTTAAAGTGATACCTATTGATAATGGAAAAATATAAGGGAATGCCAATTATATAAAGTAAAGCGCCCGGTTATAAATGAGACTTTTGAAACCACAACGAATTTTAAAACGCATCTAAAGGTGAGATTTTAGTTTTATGTAGTAGCACCTCGATTTCACGAGTATTTATGCTAGTCCCTTGGCATTTGTTTAATCGCGGTTGAGCAATATCATGCAATAAGTTTTATTGGTAGCAAAAAATATACCATATTATCATTTTTAGGTAAACTGTTTCCTTGAAACATCTATTTCGCAGAATCTGCTACAGATAGAACTCAAATGATGACTGATTTGAAGTTAGCATCATATTTCAAAGGGATGGAGGTTCACTATGGATTTCCACTTTCGATTCTTTTTCATTTCCGATTCAAATATTGTCATTTTACTTGAAAAGTCTCAAAATTGGCTGTAGATAGAGCTTAGGTGATAACTGATAATATGGATTTCGCATCAAATTCTAAAGGGGGTAAGGTGGTTTAAAGAATTTTTATTTCTGTTTTTTTTTTTCATATTTGGTTCAAAAAATTTTCCTTAAAACATATATTTTTCATAATTGTCTATAGATACAGATAATGATTGTAATGGATTCAGCATCAAATTCTGGAGTGGGGCCGGGATTCACTAAGGATTTGTACCTCCAGTTCCTTTTCACGTCCAGCTCAACAAAGATTTCTTGAAATTTTATTTCTTAAGACTGGTATAGATAGAGCTCATATGCTGACTGATATGAATTCAGCATAAAATTCGAAAGATGGTTGAATATTCAAAGATTTTCCATTTCTGTTCTCCCCCCCCCCCTCTTTAGGTTCAAAAATTTTTCTTGAAACATCTATTTCTAAGGATATCTATAGAGTTTAGATGATGACTGATATGGATCAGCGTCAAATTCTAGAGGGCGTATGGGATTCACTAAGGATTTCCATTTACGGTTTTAGAGATTACACTTCTTTTTTTTCTGAAAATTCGTATTACTGTACGAAATATGTATATGTTGTGACAAATCTCACAACACTTTTATTCCTTATTCAAAACTTAATACTTTTTATAATCATTATTTTTTATTTTAATTTTAATTATTTAAATTTTTATCTTTAATTATTCTAAATTATCCTATTTCAAATTGCATTCCTGGACACGAATCAAACGTTTTTGAGATAATGTGTGTGTGTGTCAGTGAGTCTGTGGAGATGATATCTCACGAACGAATGGAGCGATTCGATTAAAATTTGGTACACAAATTACAATCCGTGAATACTGGAAGCCTATTGTTTTTAAAAGCAATGGAATGTTCAGAACCACGCTAAATTTTCAGGTGAAATATTGGAAAATTCATTTAAAAATTATAACCTCTAATAAAGTTGCGCAAATAGTCATTTCTTATGTAATTTTACATTAGAAAACGATTGACATAAATTTCAGAACTCTAGCATAAACTGTTTCCGAGATATTGCACATTTTGAAAATAAATTTTTCAAAAAATTACATAAATAAAAAAAATTAACTATTGTGAAATATGATCACTCTTCACATGTAATATCATATGATAATTTTGATGACACCATTCTCGTGGATCTAGTTCGTTCCATTCATGAGAAAAGTTACTTTGGGCAAAACTTTTGCATTTGGACGTAAATAGTCATTTATCTGCTATAAGAATGACTTATTTCTGCGTCCATAACGTTTGGTGAGATTTTGGCGGAATGTCTCCAACTAGGCGACTTTTTTAAATGTTACGAAATTAGACTATAAGAATAACCCATTTCTCTGTCTGTCCGTTCGTAACACTTGGCGAGAAATGTAGCGGGACGCTCTCAACAAAGCGACTATTTTAAATGTTGTCAAAGGGACAAAAATGTCGCCAAATTGATAAAAATCACGCCAAATTGATAAAAATGACGCCAAATGCGAAGTAATGCTTCGCAAATTCTGTTTCATTCATATGAGATGCATATACCTTCCAGTATATAGTATATAAGAAATGCTCTTCTCTCCGTTTGTCTGTAACGCTTGGTGATGCGTTTTGACGAACTTGGCGAAAAATCTAGCAAAGTATCGCCAACTTGGCGATATTTCGCCCCAGATTGACGAAAATATCATCAAAATTGCAAAAATGACCCTAAATTATGAAAATGGCGCCTAATTGATGAATTATTTATTAAAATATTTTAATATATGGACTATAGAGCTTACTGAGGATGCTATCTGTATTGATAATTGTTTATTTAGAGTTGCACGAAATATGTTAATTGGGTACTTTGAAATAGTTTTACAGGTTGTCAACCGGAAAATCGCCAAATGTACAATTTACCGTTAAAAACATAGTACCGTGGATATAGAGTATTTTTTTACTGTAAAAGTAGTAAAGCCATTACATTATATAAGGAAATTCATGTGCTGCCCACATCAGATTTTTTTTTACTTTATTAATTTGGAGATTTAAAATTTCAAAGAGTTTAGTTATTTGTGTCATACATTTGCGATACATTCTAATCCTTTTAAACTGCCAATGTTAATATTTAACAAATAAAATCTGATGTGGGCAGCACAGGACTTTCCTTATAAAATGCAATGAATTTACTACTTTTACAGTAAAAAAAAATAGATTATTTTTATAGTAGATATTTATATTCTTTCCAAGATATTGAATTTTCGTCAATGAGTCGTCATTTCCATTGATTTAGCGTCATTTTTTTCCATTTGGTGAGTTTTTCGTTAATTTAGTAACATTTAAAAAAGTAGCCAAGTTGGCGACATTCCACCAAATCCGTCGACAAAATCTCGCCAAGCGTTATGGACGGAGAAATAAGTTATTCTTACAGCAGATAAATGACTATTGGCGTTCAAATACAAAAGTGTTACTCAAAGTACCTTTCTCATGAATGGAACGAGCTAGATCCACGAAAATGATGTCACCAAATTTATCGCATGGTATTACATATGAAAAGATAACATGTTTCTCCATAGGAAATATTTTTTTTAATTTTATATGACTTTTTGATAATTTTTTTGAAAAATCTGCAATATCTCGAGAACGGTTCATGTTAGCGTTCTAAAATTTATGTCAATCGTTTTCTAATGAGAAATTACATAATAAATGTCTATTTGAGTAAATTTATTAGAGGTTTTAATTTGTTGACGATTTTTTCAAAATTTCACTCGAAAATTTAGGGGGGTTCTGAACATATTTTTTTTTTCCCAATGGCCAGGCACTAGACTCTACGCCGACTTATGTCGTTTGCCCTATGTACGGCCGAAATCGTGAACCATTTTGTCGTCCTAAGACGTTGCCCCAGGCGCACCAGAGGGGGGCGGAACACACTGTGCCTACAACACACAACATCCATGTCTTACGTGGGACTCGAACCCACAACATGGCGGCCGATCGATCGCTGGAAACGCTCGCCTTGACCGTTCGGCCACCACGTTGACTTAACTGAACAGCACACGGTGTTCCCAGGTGATCACCCACCCAAGTACTCTCCGCGCGGGATGCTGCTTAACTTCGGTGATTTAACGGGAACCGATGTTTTTAGAACGGTAGAGCCGTTGGCTCGAGTTCTGAACATTCGATGTATAAAAACAATATGCTTCCAGTGTATACGGATTGTACTTTTTGTACCAAATTTCGTTCGAATCGGTCCATTCGTTCGTCAGTTATCGTCTCCACAGACTCACTGACACACACACACACACATTCACACATCACTTCAAAAATGTTCGATTCGTGATCAGGGATGCTTGAAACGTGCTCTCCCGTCGAAAACTCGAATTCGAATTTTCGACACCGTCACAATACTTTCCTTATATATTATTGTATATAAGTCCTTATATATTATTGTATATAAGGAAAGTAAAAATATATTAACCGTTGAGAAACGTGTTCACTTTTCGTATGTAATATCATGCGATAAATTTGATGACATCATTCTCGTAGATCTAGCTCGTTCCATACACGAGAAAAGATACTTTGAGTAATACTTTTTGAACGCTAATGGTCATTTATCTGTTATAAGAATAACTTATTTATCCGTCCACAACGCTTGGTGAGATTTTGGTGACGAATTTGGCGGTATGTCGCCAACTTGGCTCCTTTTTTGAATGTTACCTAATTAACGAAAATCTCGCCAAATGGATAAAAACGCTAAATCAATGAAAATGATGGCTCTTCGACGAAAATTCAGTATCTTGGAAGGAATATAAGTATCTACTATAAGAATAACCTATTTTTTTACTGTAAAAGTAGTAAATTCATTGCATTATATAAGGAAAGTCATGTGCTGCCCGCATCATATTTTTTTTACTTTCCCTGCAATACATGGTAATGTATAGGGAAAGTATTGGAATCATGCCGAAAATCGCAACTCGAGTTTTCGACGGATCTACACGTTTCGAGACCTCTAGAATACGAAAAAACTATTTTTAGCGGGACGTCTGTGTGTGTGTCTGTGTGTCTGTCTGTCTGTGTGTCTGTCTGTGTGTCTGTCTGTGCAGATTTTGTATCCACTCTAACTAAAAAACTAATGGACCGAATTTCACAAAATTTTGTAGGTAAGTCACTTGTGGGCGGGGCTGGTGCTGATTAGTATTGTGTACGATCCGGGATAAAAGAACCCGCCTTTTTTGCGAAATGGCCCGCAAAAGCTTGTATCCACTCTAATTGAAAAACTAATGGACCGAATTTTACAAAATTCGGTAGATGAGTCACTTGTGGGTTACCCTGGTGCTGATTAGAATTTGGTAAGATTCGGAAAAAAATGACCTGCCTTTTTTTGCAGAATGGCCCGCAAAAATCGCCCAAATCTAAACTAAGGAACTGGGTATACTCAAATATATCCAGAAAATGCTTGTTTAATACGTAATTTTTAATAAAGAAAAGAATAAGACCAACCCCATTACACTAGGAGTAGCCGTTCTCGAGATATTTTAGTTTCTTCGTATTTTCTCTACGTCACCTTTGAAAAGAAGTCCAGTTACCGAATGAGAACGAAAATTGAATTAAAAGTGAATTCAATGTAATTAAAATAAAGAGAACATGAATATAAATCTGCAGGGAAAGTCATGTGCTGCCCACATCAGATTTTTCTTACTGTAAAAGTAATAAATGCATTGCACTACCTATATAAGGAACGCCATGTGCTGCCAACATCAGATTTTTAACACTTTACAACATGGATTACAAGTTGGAAAGTGTTTCATAATCAATGCTTTATGCATGATTGATCTCTCTTTTTTTTTACTTTCCCACTGATGAAGGACATAATAATGCAGGAAAGCGCCGTGGTTGTGAATTTGTGCACGTCGTGAATGGTACCACCTCGGAACACCGCGTGCTGTTGGCCATCTCGGGTGCGGTATCCCCGTGGCTTGCGCGCTAGATTTGCACGCTACCACAAATGCCGCCGTGTTCATGCGGAGTACGATCACGTTAAACATGTGGGTCCGTAAGTCCTTCCGAGAGGTTGGTGGTAGGGGAAGGAGGGTACGGTCCCTGTGGATGCCTCCCCCACTGGGTTCCGGTCTAAATTGGGTGGCACTTCCCGGCCGTCCATACAGTTACCTTACACCTTTCTGGTAGGTCGGACGGTCTGGGTCTCAACAACAACAACGTCGTGAATGGTGATTTTAATTAAATTCTTCTATAATAGCCAATTTTTGGTTGTCTTTATTTTTAAAGTGTTGATGATTTGACGTGTATTCCATACAATTTTACTAAATCATTTTGCCTGAGATGGAAGATGGAAATTTTCTGATTTGGTATAATGAATGAAATAAAAAATGCCTTGATATTCGAGCATTGTTAAAAAATGTCATTGTTTCTTAATATAACTCATATTTGATTTAGAAATTAAAATTTTCAAGCAAATGATTACCAATATTTTTTATAAATTTAGCAACAAGTTTATATATAATAGGAATGTTTAATATAGATTGAGCTTGGATTGTAGAAGCAAATGCTTGTATGAAAATTTCTTGTGGGGGCCCAGCAACTATTCCAGGATTAGATAGTGTCCACGCCAACAAATTCCATGAATATTATATTAGAAAATATTCAAAGGGCCCATGGGAAGAGCTACGGCTTCCTTCTTGGAAGCCACTAGGTGGCATGTGCACCAGTTGAGCCTAGGTCTGTTTAATCATAACTTAGTTGATGGAATTAGCAAGGGCTTTTCGTGGGACATTGGTGACTACAAAAAGGGATCCTATTTGTATATGCAATCCTAACTAAATGTGGATCTCAGTGAGAGCCAGGAAATTCGGAGGGGAGGCGAGTTTTGGGGAATGGTGAGCATCAGCGTGCAAAGGAGCTGTCTTCTAGTATTGCATATATAAGTAGGCAATGCATCACATTTACATGTAATGCTCATATCATCATATGTAATAGATGCATTGTGTTTTGCGAAGCAAAAGATAATTTTATAACATGGAAAAATTACCAGATACTAATATATTTGTATCTCGATATTATTGATGAGGTAATACATATTCTATTTTCACTTTCCTTATATACATAGTATAATGTATAAAGAAAGTACTGTGACGGCTTCGAAAATACGAATTCTAGTTTTCGACGGGAGAGGAAGCACATTTCAAGCATCCCTGAACACTAATAAAATGTTTTTAAGGAGATGGCTGTGTGTGTCTGTGTCTGTGTGAGTATGTGCTGACGATAAATGAAGCGATTCTAACGAACTTTGGCACGAAAATTACAGTCCGTGAACCAAATACAAAAGTATCACTCAAAATATCTTTTTTCAAGAACGGAACAAGCTAGATCGACCAGAATGATGTCACACAACTTATCGCATGATATTACACATGAAAATTTAACATATTTCACCATATTTAATATTCTTTTTTATTTTATACGATTTTTCGATAAATTTATTTGAAAAATTTACAATATCTAAAGAACGGTTCATGCTAGTGTTCTGAAGTTTGTGTTAATCGTTTTCTAAAGAAAAATTACATAAGAAATGACTATGTGTGTAACTTCATTAAAGTTTTTGATTTTTTGATGACTTTTTCAAAATGTCAACCCAAAGTTCATTCAGAAGAAATACCAATGATCTGAAACCCATAACAATTCAACAATTACGAGGTTAGTAAAACGTTTTTCGGGAATTATATCTGTTGTAGACAAAGTGAGAACAAACAGACGGGCTCATTTTTACTCATGATTTGCTGTTGATACAGTACGTTTCTAAAACTCGCCAATTAACTCCTTTGAAACTTTTCATTGATATTCTCATAAGAATGGCTAGATAAATATTGTTCTAAAATATTTCACTCTTGGAAAACGCCCTGTTCTTTGATTGATAAAACAAGCTGTAGATCTTGTGACGTATTACAAACAGCAGACGATATATCTGATATATTTGTGAGGGTTGTTGTTGTTGTTGAGGAGGAGACCCAAACCGTCCGACCTACCAGAATGGTGTAAAGTAACTATTTGGACGGCCGGGAAGTGCCACCCAATTTAGACCGGAATCCAGTGGGGGAGGCATCAACAGGGACCGTACCCTCCTTCCCTTACCACTAACCTCTCGGAAAGACTTACGGACCCACATGTTTAACGTGATCATACTCCGTTTGAACACGGCGGCAGTTTATATTTGTGAGGGTATATTAGGGCCACCTTATTGAAAAACATTCAACTATTTTAATTTCTATGTGCATTTTAATTTGATAATATTTAAAATTTGATGTGCCCGACTATATAATAGTTGTGCAGTTCCTTAATTAATGATTGCTTGATAGCACAATAAATTATACCTTTCAGTTTATTTAGCGCTAAAATTGCGAATTTGGTTTTATACTATCCCCTTCTTGAGTTACATTATCAAGTTTTGTCAGCGTGAGTGAAACTGTATGATCTGTGATACCTGGTTGTTCCACTTTATGTTCATGATGCCTAGTTCAAAAGATCTGATGTGGGCAACACATGACTTTCCTTATATAATGCGATGAATTTGCTACTTTTACAGTAAAAAAAATAGGTTGTTCTTATACTAGATACTTATATTCTTTCCAAGATATTGAATTTTCGACAATTAGTCGTCATTTTTATTGATTTAGCGTCATTTTTATCCATTTGGCGAGATTTTCTTTAATTTGCCAACATTTAAAAAAGTCGCCAAGTTGGCGACATTCCGCCAAATTCGTCCCCAAAATCTCGCCAAGCGTTATGGGCGGAGAAATAAGTTATTCTTATAGCTGGTAAATGACTATTGGCATTCAAGCACAAAATTATTACTCAAAGTATCTTTTCTCATAAATAGAACGAGTTAGATCCCCGAGAATGATGTCACCCAATTTATCGCATGATATTACATATGAAAAATAAACATGTTTCTCAACAGTTAATTTTTTGTTTTAATTTATGGAATTTTTTTTATAAATTTATTTGAAAAATGTGCAATATATCGAGAACGGTTCGTGCTAGCATTCAAAAGTTTATGCCTATCGTTTTCTAAGGAGAAATTACATAAGAAATGTCTATTTGCGTAACTTTATTAAAGGTTTTGATTTTTTGATTATTTTTTCAAAATTTCACTCGAAAATTTAGGGGTGTTCTGAACATTCGATTACGTTTAAAAACAATAGACTTCCAGTACTCGCGGATTGTGAGTTTTGTACCAAATTTCATTCGAATAGCCCCATTCGTTCGTGAGATATCGTCTCCACAGACTCACTGACACACACACCCACACACATACTTTCACACACACACAGACAGACATCACCTCAAAAATGTTTGATTCGTGATCAGCGATGTTTGAAACGTGCTCTCCCGTCGAAAACTCGAATTCGAATTTTCGACCCCGTCACAATACTTTCCTTATACATTATGTATATAAGGAAAATAACAAGGTTTGTTTATTTCTAATAAAATGCATACATAAATACTGCTTTTCACAGTCCAATACACAGCACTGCTTAATTTTTTAAAACGTATTTTGTGTTTTGAATGTATTTTGAAAATACATGTATTTTGTATTTGGAATTTTTTTAATTTGAAAAGTATCTTGTATTCCGTATTTTATGCCCTAAAACCTATGTATTTTGTATTGAAAATACTTTTACCCAACTCTGTAATACGGCATGACCGTCACATTCACAAATTGTAGGAAAATAGTTACCAAGATAGTCACCGATCACCATCTACTTCTACTTCCACTCCCTTTCAAATGGTCCCATTCCATCTCGTTTTCAGTCTCACGTGGTAAGAATTCCAACTGGTGGTCGTTTCAAGATTTTAAAGTTGCCCTTTTTTGCATGTTTGTGCATTTGTGTGTTATATTTTTCATGATTATGTGCTATTTTATGGAATTGTAGTTGAATATTGTCCTCTTATGTCTTTTCTCTGTGTTGGGCGCAGACTGCATACATTTTTAACCACGTGATTTTTTGCAATCATAGAAGCAACGGATTTTAGTATATGTGTCCAGAATGTGCCCCTGAAGACGTTTCTGGCAGATATACTATTCGCTGATTTATTAATTTCGTTATATACATAGTGTAATGTATAAGGAAAGTATTGTGACGGGGTCGAAAATTCGAATTCGAGTTTCTGACGGGAGAGCACGTTTCAAGCATCCCTGATCACGAATCGAACATTTTTGAGGTGATGAGTGTGTGTGGAAGTATGTGTGTGTGTGTGTGTGTGGAAGTATGTGTGTATGCGTGTGTGTGTGTCAGAGAGTCTATGGAGACGATATCTCACGAACGAATGGAGCGATTCGAATGAAATTTGGTATAAAAGTTACAATCCATAAATACTGGAAGCCTATTGTTTTTAAACACAATCGAATGTTTAGAACCCTCCTAAATTTTCGAGTAATTTTTTGCAAAAATCATCAAATAATCAAAACCTTTAATAAAGTTACGTAAATAATAATTTCTTATGTAATGTTTCATTAGAAAACGATTGACATAAACTTAACCCACTGGGTTCCAGTCTAAATTGGTTGGCACTTCCCGGCCGTCCAAATAGTTATCTTACACCTTTCTGGTAGGTCGGACGGTTTGGATCTCAACAACAACAACAGGATGACTAGGGGGCGACCTGCTGTCGGAAGAGATAGCACCCCACACCATTACACCAGGGGTAATGGCTGTGTGCTTGTATAAAACAAAAGCTGATTGGGACCGCTGGACCTGGCGCCTCCACACATGTACTCGATGGTCATTTGCTGGAAGACTGAAGCGTGATTCATCGCTGAACACTTTTCGATGCCAGTCTGCTTGCAGTCATGATGCTCGGCTACAACACCACTCCAAACGATTCTGTCGTTGTTGTGGGGTTATGGGCAGACGTCTTAAAGGCCGCCTTGAGCGTAACCTCACCTTAGCCGAGCGCCGTGAGATGGTGGAAGGTACCACGGGTGGTATGGAAGAGGCTGTAGTACGTTGGATGGCGGACAATGATGCTGTTGAGCCAGTTCGGGCCTGTCGCTCAATCATCCGATCTTGCCTCGCATTCGTGCACCTTGGCCTTCCAGAGCCTTTATTGCGCCGATGAGTTCCTTGCAGCAAACATTACTGCTAGCACCTTTAAACAGCAGTGTCTGTTCAGTGCAGGTTGCGGCCTATTGCTCGGTATGACCATCCAGCTTCACGCATCCCAACTATACGACCGCGTTCGAACTCGTCTAATTGCTTATAAGGTCTTCGGCAATTATTGGTTGTGTCTCCTCAAAACTGCAACGCCTATAGCGAGGTCGAAAATGACGGGGTCGAAAATTCGAATTCGAGTTTTCGACGGGAGAGCACGTTTCAAGCATCCCTGATCACGAATCATACATTTTTGAAGTGATGTCAGTGTGTGTGTGTGTGTTTGAAAGTGTGTGTGTGTGAAAGTGTGTGTGTGTGTGTCAGTGAGTCTGTGGAGACGATAACTGAGGAACGAATGGACCGATTCGAACAAAATTTGGTACAACATTCACAATCCGTAAACACTGGAAGCCTATTGTTTTTATACGCAATCGAATGTTCAGAACCCCCCAAAATTTTCGAATGAAATTTTGAAAAAATCGTCAAAAAATCAAAACCGCCAATAAAGTTACGCAAATAGACATTTCTAATGTAACTTTTCATTAGAAAACGATTGACATAAATTTTAGAATGCTAACATGAACCGTTCTCGAGATATTGTACATTTTTCAAAAAAATTATCAAAAAGTCATATAAAATAAAAAAAAATATTTCCTATTGAGAAACATGTTCACTTTTCATATGTAATACCATGCGATAAATTGGGTGACATCATGCTCGTGGATCTAGCTCGTTCCATTCTTGAAATAAGGTACTTTAAGTAATACTTCTGTATTTGACCGCCAATAGTTATTTACCAGCTGTAAGAATAACATATTTCTTTGTCCATAACGCTTGGCGAGATTTTAGCGACGAATTTGGCGGAATGTCGCCAACTTGGCGACTTTTTGATATGTTGCCAAATTAACGAAAATCTCGCCAAATGGATAAAAATGACGCTAAATCAATGAAAATGAAGACTAATTGTCGAAAATTCAATATATTGGAAAGAATATTAGCATCTACTATAAGAAAAACCTATTTTTTTATTGTAAAAGTAGCAAATTCATTACATTATATAAGGAAAGTCATGTGTTGCCCACATCAGATTTTTTATTATTCAAATCGAAAAAATAATAATAATCATTAACAAACACATTTAATTTTATTGCGTTGCCGAGCAACATGATATAAGATAGAATCTTCCTCGTAAAATGCGACATTAAATAACCATTTTGATTTCTTTATACTTTTCATAGTTGAGTAAAAGCTTGTGAAAAATATAAGCCATGGAGGTAGATTTTTGAATTTAAATTCATGTTTCACACAATTCATGCTTTCAGATAGTGACTAATTAGCGCAAAAAATCCCCACCAAATTCAAAAATAAAGTTGTATTTCTCTTTAACGTTTTAATCAAACGATTTTCATTCTTTCCGTTTGGATACACCACGGAGTTAGAGAGTAAGAGTTAGAGAGTAGAGATCTCTAGTCTTAGAACTCGAAACTTGGACAAAATTTATGGGGGGGGGGGGGGGGGGGGCTATTTCAAGGCTCCCCGCAAAATCTCATTAAATTCGGTTCAGCCGTTCTCTCATGATGATGAGGCAAACGAAAGTTTCGTTTATTACTAATATCTCGAGAACCACTGGTCGTAAAAACTCCAAATATAGACTAAATTTTAAGTGACGCTATTTCCAGGCTACCCACAAAATTTCGTCAAATTCGGTTCAGTCGTTCTCTCGTGATGATGGGACAAACAGATAGACAGAAAGACAGACAGATTTTCAATTTTATATATATAGATAATAATAATTTTATATGAACATTATGCTAAATCTCAGAACCTCACAGAACCAAAATTTAAAACTTTATTAAAATTCATTCTATACAACCAATACTTATCTCAGGATACTTGCATTTACAAATTAAAGAAGGGGATTCCTCAGGAAGGAATCTTATCCACCATTCTAGCTAACTTATATCTACACTATTATGAAATTAAGCACAACATGTTTCGATTCATTGATGATCCATCTTATTACTTTCAAGTTTACAAAAGATACGCCAATGTTATATTTTCAATTTTATCCTCCCATCTATAACATATTGAAAATGTGTAACTCTTCACCCTGGATCAGCCTTGAGGTTCGCTTACTAATTCAAAATGAAGATAATCTTAAATTTAAGATTTATGACAAAACTGCTTCCTATACATTTAAAGTCAACAAACTTCAACATTTTTCATCAAACCTTTCAAAACCAGTGTTTAAAAATATCATTAATAATCAGTTAATACGAATCAAGTTCACCATGTTACTTAACATATTCAAAAATTAATAACCACCACCATCAAAAATCACTACCCTCCATATCTTATTTTTTTCCTTTATAAAAACCCATTTCAAATTCAAATTCAAAACCATTCTCAAATTGCAGGTCTCATTAGCTTTTGAATAATTCAATACACAATTCATCAAGAAGTTACCACTCAGTGTATACACACATCATCTACCAGTATACGTTTATATTAATAAATTTATATATTAAAGTAAATTCACAAATTTAATACTGTTTAAACTTTATTTGGAGTACCATTTCCAACCGCAAAAAAAAAAAATCATTTTATGGATCATTTAGATTAGTCGTGCACAACCCGCGGCCCTCGGCTTAATAGAATGCGGCCCGCCGCCAGCTTCAGCTTGGCGAACACATAAAAAAAATTCCAAAACTTTTGCAAAAAGAAAAAGAAAATAAAAACTGCATCATAAACTATTGTAAAAAATTATTTTTTATATCACATTTTCTTTAAGACTAGTAGAAAATCTGCAAAATGAGTTCAGTCGTCGATTTCAAGATATCAAAAAACTTGAGATATCGTTGGAAGTGTTTGCAATACCACTCGCGACAAATATTGAAACAGCGCCCGTCAGTTTTCTGATGGAGCTTATTGAAATTCAGAGTAACTCCAAATTGAAAGCTAAATTTTCCGAAGTCTCTTTGCTAGAATTTTACAGAAATTCCTTGCCTTGTGAAATGGAAAAATTGAAAATTCATGGTCGAAAAACGATAACATTATTCGGGAGCACCTACTTATGTGAACAATCATTTTCATTAATGAAACAAGTGAAATCAAAAGGTCGTTCTCGTCCAACTTATGAACACTTGTAGGGAAACCTATAGATCGCTATATCCAACACTGAACCAGACATTGAAAGAATAATGAAAAACAATGTCCAATTTCCCACTAGCTCTACAAAAAAATAAAAGGATTTTGGCGATGTCTGTACGTTTTTGAAGCAAGTGAGTTGTTTTGTTCATTTCTGTATTTGTTTTTAATTTTCACTTTTAATTTTTTGTTTCGGTATTTACTGAAAATATATTGCTGGATGGTACCCCCCCCCCCCCACCCAATTGTGACCCGCCGTTGCTTAGTCTATGTGAAATTGGCCCGCAGGTGCTAAAAGGTTGTGCACCCCTGATTTAGATGATTCAACATATTTCATTTCTCCATGTTGCATTCTTTGACTATAACTTTGACTGTAACCAATTGTGAGTTAGTCCCAAGACTCCTCATAATTTTATTTCTACCTGCTTCATGTAGCAATGGTAATACGTTTTCTTTTATACTTATTGATTTTGAATTTTTCTGTGTCATATTATTATAAAATAGCATTGATCAGGCATATGTATTTAGCTTCTTATTTATTGCTAAATTTGATCCAATATCTCCATTATTCTACTTCGGGCCATGTGCACAATTTCTGTAATAGACATTACAGTTATGCACACAGAAACGTATATTTTCGGTATTTCCGAACCAAGTATGGCCCTTGAAAACGTACATGGTTTTGGAAATACTTTTTATATTATTGTATTTATATTAAGTGTGATGTTTTCACAAATTTATTTAGGTGCCTATAAAGGCCTAGCCCCTTTAGTTGATTTATCTGATTGAATATATTCAGCTATTTAACAATTCATGTACTTACACCATGTATGTTAATACGGGGAACAAGGGGTTTAGTACCTGTATTACATATATGAATATTCTTTGAATTTGATTTTTCAATTGGGTATAGTAACAGACTTAAATAATATCATGGCTTTCTCAGCATGATATCTTGCAGTTAATTTCTATTGCCTATCTTATATATAGAACAGGGAACAAGGGATTTTAGAACCTGTTTAGTACCTGTTTCATATATAAAGGGTTTGTTCTTATACAATCCATTGGGTCACATATTTTTACATGTACTCTTCGGACATGATTTAATAGGAGATAAGCCACAGGTATTTAACTTTTGCAAGTAATTCAAATTCTTACAATATATATATATATATATATATATATATATATATATATATATATATATATATATATATATATAATATATATATATATTAGAGAGATATAATAATAATCAATTCAAAGTAATTACGAAATATTAAAATCACCAAAGCAGTTAAACCACGGCTACAACGCCGAAAAAAGAAATGAACAGCACTGGCTTAATTTTGGAGGTTAATTAAACTGGATTCATCGCCAGGTCTAAGTATCTACCGTTAATTAACCCAATCACATGCTTGTTTCAGATTTGGTAATAGTAAGTTACTATAAATTCCAAAGCACAGACAACAGGCATTAAAAGAGGAAAAATTGAAAAATTATTAGGAAATCAAGTATTACCATGATCCATGAGGCAGGAACCCAGCGTACACGGGTATTGAAAGCGAGCAGTTGTAACAGAATGAAGAAACTTGATATGCATCCGGGAGAAGAAGACCATTGGGGGTGGAACAAATAGATGAAGTGACCTTCCCTGAAACCCATCCAGTGAGTTAGAGTAGGAGCCAGGACAACCATTAATATAGGGTAAACAGGATGACCAGGAATCATAGATAAAAAATCTTACTATAAACGTGATTCACAGAAGAATTGAATAAAAGAGAATGCTATTAACACCATTATAAAGAGACTCAAATCGTAATAACAAACTGGCTAAAGTTACATGTTTTAGCGAAAATAATTTTCAAAATAATATATGTATGTATCTTATTTTCAAATTTTCATAGTTTATAGTTTTTAATTTATATATATAATTTATATTTATATATATATTAGTTTTTAATATATATATATATATATATATATATATATATATATATATATATATATATATATATATATATATATATATGTATATATGTATATATATATATATGTATATGTATATATATATATTCATATAATAAAAATATGATATGAAATTTCAATGATAGATTAGAGATAAGTTACCATAACTTAAAATATAAGATAACTACGTATAAAACCAAATATAAACACTTACCAAACTATTTATAACTAGGGAAAAGTAAAACATTGCATATTTGTCTAATTCCTTGCTATGCAAGAAAAATAAAAAATAGAAATATTTTACAAAAGTGCAAAGAAGAAGAGAACTGTTGAAGCAAACTAAATGTGTTAAATATACTTGTCAAGTATGAAAAGTACATAAACTGAAGGTGATAAAGTAATAAAGTAAGGCGATTGCAATGGTTTTATACATTGCTATCTTATATTTGATATGAGTTACAACTTATCTTTAATCCATGATTGGAATTTCATATAATATTACTTTCCTTATATACATAATGTATAAGGAAAGTATTGTGACGGGGGTCGAAAATTCGAATTCGAGTTTTCGACGGCAGAGCACGTTTCAAGCATCCCTGATCACGAATCAAACATTTTTGAAGTGATGTCTTTATGTGTGTTTGTGTGTGTGTGAAAGTATGTGTGTGTGTGCGTATGTGTATCAGTGAGTCTGTGGAGATGATAACTGACGAACGAATGGACCGATTCGAACGAAATTTGGTAAAACAATCACAATTCATAAACACTGGAAGCCTGTTGTTTTTTTACGCAGTCGAATGTTCAGAAGCCCCTTAAATTTTCGAGTGAAATTTTGAAAAAATCGTCAAAAAATCAAAACCGCTCATAAAGTTACGCAAATAGACATTTCTTATGTAATTTTTCATTAGAAAACCATTGACATAAATTTTAGAACGCTAACATGAATTGTTCTCGAGATATTGCATATTTTTCAAAAAAATATCAAAAAGTCATATAAAATTAAAAAAAAAATATTTTCTATTGAGAAACATGTTCACTTTTCATATGTAATACCATGCGATAAACTGGGTGACATCATTCTCATGGATCTAGCTCGTTCCATTCATGAAAAAAGATACTTTTCATGAATGGAATACTTCTGGAATCCGTAATGCTTTTGTATTTGAACGCCAATAGTCATTTATCTGCTGTAAGAATAACTTATTTCTTCGTCCATAACGCTTGGCGATATTTTGGCGACAAATTTGGTGGAATGTTGTCAACTTGGCGACTTTTTTTAATGTTGCTAAATTAACGAAAAACTCGCCAAATGGATAAAAATAAGGCTAAATCAATAAAAATGACGACTGATTGACGAAAATTTAATATTGTTTGTAATAATTGTTTTTACTGTTAAAGTAGTAAATTCATTGCATTATATAAGGAAAATCATGTGTTGCCCACATCAGATTTTTTTTATTATATATATAGGGTAAAATAGCATGGATAAGGTGCTACTCTATGCTATATAGCTGCATTCTATTCAAACACGCCCAACTACATATAATCAACATGTCTTGTTGACTGATGACTCCGCAATAACTAAATTATCACAATCGAGAGAAATGCTTAAACTTCAAATGTTTCATCCTGACTACAATAACTTTTGATGCATTCCAGAGACTCAGTTTGGGACACATGATCTCGTGCAATCAAGAACGATTACGAGCCGAAGGATAATCATTGAAAATCGGCCTCTTTTGATAACTTCATGGCACCATAAAATTTTAATGCGATGCAGCTAACGATCACCGAATATGACAAGCCATGATTTGGAATGGCGTGCAATGATATAAATGGATGTTAAATCGAAAATTCGGTGTCATTCGTAAAGTAAATATTGGTGTCTGGATAACTTGATTTATACCAAGATAATCGGCGTATTTTCAATGGCGTATATCTATCACAGCTATTATGATCAAAGATGAGAATAAATTTGCCTAATACAAGGCGTTTAAACTGTCGCCATATACATCAAATTTTAAAATCATACAAGGAATTTATGAAAGGGCCTTTATTAACGTGGCAATTTCGTTTTTGATGGAACTATTATGCATTTTATTCTCTTTTGCATACTTATTTCGTACAGTTATACTAATTTTCGAAAAATCCGGAAGTGACGTCCCCGCAACCGGAAATGAAAACCCTTAGTGGAATACAATACACCCTTCTGGAATACAATTCTAAAACCATATCAGCCACCATTTAAGCTCTTCATAGCCAATCGTGAGAAATATATGTTTCAAGGAAATTTTTTTCAACCGGAAGTGAAAAAAAGAAAGTGGAAATTTCAAGGATGTTACCTACCAATTAAGGATTTGGAGCATCTTTGGGAGCAGATAAAATGCTATCTGGGAGCAGGTGTACAAGGTTTAGGAGCGGTTCATTTAGAAGTTTTTAACGCACCACATCCTGTTTTCTACCTTGTATTAATTAAGTTTTCCTAACACAAAATATACAAAAAAATAAATAAAACACAAATTACGTTTTCTAATGCAGGGATGGATTTATATGACGAGGGTGGCCATAAGCGGATTACTTCTTTAGGGGCGTCATGACATTACTATATTTTGCATCCTTATGATAGTGTTTTATTTAATTATTTCTATTTACATAAATAAAATAAATAAAAATATTCATTTGAAAAGGAAATACCAGATTTTGTCGTTGGTAGTAGCATTATGACATGGTCAAAGAGCACTTTAAATGTTTTAATATTTCCTAAAATTAATGATATGATCCCCGCTAACATTTTTAGAGGTCCTGTAAGTTGAAATTGCTTCTTTAGCTATCGGTATTTCAGCATTTTATTTTCGAGAATGTAGAAAATAATTATTCCCCTAATTGAGTAAAAATTGATAATAATTTCAAATTAAAAATTGTGAAATTTGGAAGCCTAAAGCAGCTTTTTAATTAAAACATTTGAATATTAAATACAATTACAATGAATTAATACTCCTGAATTAATTTTTATTTTTAATAAGAAAAACAAAACTTAAAATATTGATCAAAAAGTGTGTTATTTTGGAGAAATGTTTCAAGCTGAGTAAAAAAAAAATCTGATTTGGGCAACACATCACTTTCCTTATATAATGTAATGAGTTTACTACTTTTACAGTAAAAAAATAGGTTTTTGTTATAGTAGATACTAATATTCTTTCCATGATATTAAATTTTCGACAATTAGTCGTCATTTTCATTGATTTAGCGTCATTTTTATCCATTTGGCGAGATTTTCGTTAATTTGGCAACATTTCAAAAAGTCGCCAAGTTGGCGATATTCCGCCAAATTCGTCGCCAAAATCTCGCCAAGCGTTATGCACTAAGAAATAGGTTATTCTTACAGCAGATAAATGACTATTGGCGTTCAAATACAAAAGTATTACTCAAAGTATCTTTTTTCATGAATGGAACGAGCTAGATCCACGAGAATGATGTCACCCAATTTATTGCACGGTATTACATATGAAAATTGAACATGTTTCTCAATAGGGAATATTTTTTTTTATTTTATATGATTTTTTGATAATATTTTTTAAAGAAATGTACAATATCTCGAGAACGGTTCAAGTTAGCTTTCTAAAATTTATGCCAATCGTTTTCTAATGAAAAATTACATAAGAAATGGCTATTTGCGTAACTTTATTAGTGGTTTTGATTTTTTGACGATTTTTTCAAAATTTCATTCAAAAATTTAGGGGGGTTCTGAACTTTCGATTGCGTATAAAAACAATAGACTTCCAGTGTTTGCGGATTGTGATTTTTGTACCAATTTGGTTCGAATCGGTCCATTCGTTCGTCAGTTATCGTCTCCACAGTCTCACTGACACACACACACACACTCACACACACATACTTTCACACACACACACACACACACACACTCACAGACATCACTTCAAAAATGTTTGATTCGTGATCAGGGATGCTTGAAACGTGCTCTCCCGTCGAAAACTCAAATTCGAATTTTCGACCCCGTCACAATACTTTCCTTATACATTATGTATATAAGGAAAGTAATAAATAAATAAATAGAAGCTCACCAGTGACGATCTCAAATTATAAATTCATGTTTTGAAGTAGGATGGGAGCAAATTTCACAAGAAACCTTGTTTGGGAGCAGTTTAAATCAGGAATAGTGATTTGGAGCAGCTGGTAGCGATGGGAACAGAATTAACATCACTGAAATCTTCAGCGAACACACATTCTCGCACTTTCTCCGGTATTTAATACTGAATTCAAATCAGTCATTACCTAAGCTGTACTTTATTAAATTTCGAAAAATAGGTGTTTCAAAGAAGATGTAAATTTTTGAACAGGAAGGGACATTTCTAAAACCAGAATTGGAAATTCCTAGTGAGTCTCTTTACCTTTACCTCTTCCGGAATTTAATGCTGAATCCATAAGTCATTATCTATGCTATATCTATAACCAATCCTAAAAAACAGATGTTTCAAAGAATTTTTTATTTAATGTGGAAATCCTTAGTGAATTACCCTACCTCTTTCAAAAATTGTTGCTGAATTCATATCAGTTATCATCTGAGCTCGATCTATTACCAATTTTGAAATATAGATGTTTCGAGTAAAATGAAATTTTTTAAACCGGAAATGGAAAAGCAACCAGAAGTAGAAATCCATAGTGAACTATAATCCCCACTGTCCTCTAGAACTCGATGCTGAATCCAAATCAGTCATCATCTGAGTTTTATCTGTAACAGCTGCTGAAAAATAGATGTTTTTTCTTTAGAATGTTTCTTAGTGTTTATTTTTAGAGAGTTTCAAGAAACAATTTTCCCTCAGAATTGCAAAATTTTGTCAGCAATAATGTACTGAAAATTTGAAATAGAATTTTTATTTCGATTAGGTGGCACTAATTTTTCCTAAAAAATTTATTAAAAATATCATCTGCTGTTTTTAATACGTCAGTATATATTTTTGGCCTACTATTTCAATACCTAAATAGAATATTTTTTTTGGCTTTGAATTTATCAAAGCTCGGTGGTCAGCTATGGCAGGCTATCAGTGGCCAGCAATGGCGGTCCGTCAGGCTCCACATTTGGCGTATCCAGAACAAGATTGTTTGCAAATATGCGAACATTGTCTTCCCTTAATATATACACCAGCTTTAGGCGATCAATGGGTATAAGTTTTTCTTGATATTTAATAATAATAATATAATCCTTACTATATAATCCTTACTATATAATAATATATAATCCTTACTATATAATAATATAATCCCTTAAAATAATAATATAATCTTTACTATATATTTTAGTCTACTATTTTAATTTCTGTGTACAATATATAATTTTAAAAAGCGATGTGACTTTTCCATAACCCTAATGGTGACAAAGATAATTATTTTCTAATCTATAATTGAGTGACCAACGTAAAAGTGTTCATTGTATTATTTATTACTTGCCTTACAATACATGAGTGTTGTGGCACTATTGAAAGAGGTCAAAAACTGGAATTTGAGTTTTTCGATGGATGTAAACGTTTTGCGCACTTTAGTATACGAATAAATCATTTTTAACGTGACGTTTGTGTATGTGTCTGTCTATCTGTGCGATATATTTGTCCACTTCTATCTGATGGAATTTCATGAAATGTGATTGATAAGACACATATGCATAACATTGTGCCAACGGCCCTACCGCGCTGAAAACACCAGTTCTCGTTAGATCACCGAAGTCAAGCAGCAGCGGGAGCGGTTAGTACTTGTGTGGGTGACCCCCTGGGAACACCGCGTGTTGTTGGCACATTTCGGACGCGGTAGCCCGGTGGTTTGCGCGCTGGATTTGCACGCTGCCACAACTGCCGCCGTGTTCATGCGGAGTACGATCCCGTTAAACATGTGGGTCCGTAAGTTCCTCCGAGTGGTTGGTGGTAGGGGAAGGAGGGTACTGTCTCTGTGGATGCCTCCCCCACTGGGTTCCGGTCCAAATTGGGTGGCACTTCTCATCCGTTCAAACGGTTACCTTACACCTTTCTGGTAGGTTGGCCGGTCTGGGTCTCAACAACATATGCATAACCTTGGAGCTAATTAAATTTTTATACGATTAAAAAAAACATAGAACCTGCCTTTTTAATTAACCCCTGTCCTAATTGCTATGGCCCGAAACAAAATATGAAATAAGATGTTAAATATGCATAAATGTATTCATTAAATTCTCGTTTATAAATAAAAATTTGAATGCGATCAATCCCACTACCGTAGAATATATCGTTTTCTAGATATTTCAGTCTTATGATACTTTGCGCCATTTTATAATAGTTCAAGTTGATCCAACACTTATACTCAGCCCCCCAGATAAAAATATTACATTTTTAGATGTGATATGAAATTTCATGGAACATATCATCCAAATTTTGCATAAAAATTGATTTATGACATATTTTTATAAATTACTTCGTCTTTATGATTTTTTAATTTAGTTAAATTTGGGATTGCACAGGTGATCAATTTATTTACATATTTAATTTAAAAATGTTTAAAACTTTTAAAAATGTTTTGTATTGTTGCGGCGTTTACTGTTATACACCATAGAGTCAAAATCAACTGATAAGTAGTTAAGAATTAATATTAAGTGTTGACTGGTATTTACTATCTGAAATTTTCTTCGATTATTACTTTACTTATATATAATAATGTATAAAGAAAATATTGTGATGGGGTAGAAAATTCGAATTCGAGTTTTCGACGGGAGAGCACGTTTCAAGCATCCCTGATCTCGAATCGCACATTTTTGAAGTGATGTCTGTGTGTGTGTGTGTGTGAAAGTATGTTTGTGTGTGTGTGTGTGTGTGTGTGTGTGTCAGTGAGTCTGTGGAGACGATAACTGACGAATGAATGGATCGATTAGAACGAAATTTGTTACAAAAATTACAATCCGTTAATACTGGAAGCCTATTGTTTTTATACCCAATCGAATGTTCAGAACCTCCCTAAATTTTCGAATGAAATTTTGAAAAAATCACCAAAAAATTAAAACCTCCAATAAAGTTACGCAAATAGACATTTCTTATGTAAATTTTCATTAGAAAACGATTAACAGAAATTTTAGAACGCTACCATGAACCGTTCTCGAGATATTGCACATTTTTCAAAAAAAATTATCAAAAAATTACATAAAATAAAAAAAAATATTTCCTATTGAGAAACATGTTCACTTTTCATATGTAATATCATGCGATAAATTTGGTGACATCATTCTCATAGATCTTGCTCGCGCCATTCATGAAAATATATACTTTGAGTAATACTTTTGTATTTGAACGCCAATAGTCATTTATCTGCTATAAGATTAATTATTTCTCCGTCCATAACTCTTGGCGAGATTTTGGCGACGAATTCGGCGGAGAGTCGCCAACTTAGCGAGTTTTTAAATGTTATCAAATAAAAGAAAATCTCGCCAAATGGATAAAATTATTCTGAATAAATGAAAATAACGACTAATTGACGAAAATTCAATATCTTGGAAGAAAATATAAGTATCTACTATAAGAATAACCTATTTTGTTTTTACTGTAAAAGTAGTAAATACATTGCATTATATAAGGAAAGTCATGTGCTGCCCACATCATATTTTATAAATATGCAATTAATTATTTGTTAATAATTTGCATGGATTGAAAATATAATAATAACTATTATGGTTTATGAATGCTAATGATTAGCAGTGTTTTAATGACGTCCGTCTCTCTCTCTGGTAACGAATATTACGTACCGCCTTGAAATACTATGTTTGGATACCTATGTAAAAACTGGAATTTGGTAGAATCTTTTATAACTTGCACTATTAAGCAAAAAAATGATTTGGTATTTAAAATTTTCATAGAATTATTTCTTATGGAGAATCATAATAATTCCTTGAACAACGGTAATAGTATAGTCTATGCGGGAAAATTATAGTTTCAACTACACTGTAGATGTATAGACTATTAAAATTAATTATTAATTAAAAAAAGTCTGATGTAAAAATCTGACAGCACATGACTTTCCTTATATAATGCAATAAATTTACTACTTTTACAGTAAAGAAAAATTGGTTATTCTTATAGTAGATACTTATATTCTTTCCAAGATATTGAATTTTCATCAATTTGCCGTCATTTTCATTGATTTAGGGTCATTTTTATCCATTTGGTGAGATATTCGTTAATTTAGTAACATTTTAAAAAATCGCCAAGTTGGTGACATCCCGCCAAATTCGTCGCCAAGTGTTATGAACATAGAACTAAGTTATTATTATAGCAGATAACTAACTATTGGCGTTCAAATGCAAAAGTATTACTCAAAGTATCTTTTCTCATGAATGTAACGAGCTAGATCCACGAGAATGATGTCACCCAATTTGTCGCATGATATTACATATGAAAAGTGAATATGTTTCTCAACAGTTAATATTTTTTTTATTTATGGGATTTTTCGATAAATTTATTTGGAAAATGTGCAATACCTCGAGAACGGTTCATGCTAGCGTTTATGTCAATCATTTTCTAAGGACAAATTACATAAGAAATATCCAGTTGCGTAACTTTATTAAAGGTTTTGATTTTTCAAAATTTCACTCGAAAATTTAGGGAGTTCTGAACGTTCGATTGTGTTTAAAAACAATAACTCTTCCAGTATTCACGGATTGTAATTTTTGTACCAAATTTCATTCGAATCGCTCCATTCGTTCGTGAGATATCGTCTCCACAGACTCACACACACACACAGGCATCACCTCAAAATTGTTCGATTCGTGATCAGAGATGATTGAAACGTGCTTTCCCGTTGAAAACTCGAATTCGAATTTTCGACCCCGTCACAATACTTTCCTTATACAGTATACTATGTATATAAGGAAAGTAATAACCGGAATGTATCTAATTTATTAGTGTGATCTATCTTAAAATTATTTTAAGAAATTTCAGTGAATCTTTGAATAACTTCCAAATGAAAGGCATACAATTTTGTATATGAAAGTATGAGAATGTCGAGTGGAGACTCAACACTTTAGATATTTATTGGGTTTTATTGTTTAAATTGGTATTTAATGTAAATACACCTTGGAAGTTATTCTTTCGCTTGTAAATTATTCCTTTTGAAAAATGTTCTCGGCATCGGTTGAACCCTAACAATTAGGGCATGCTGCATTTTGATGAAGTTTTTATATACTATTGGTCTCAATTAGAACAGGCTTATAGCGTTTTCTCTCGTGAATAACTTACTTGGGTGTAATCATTGATTTATTATTAATAAGATAAACACCTTAATTTATCTGCCTATCTATCTCTGGGTAAGGCTGCTACAAAATGTTGTCCAACATGTTTCCATCACGGATAAACATTTCATGAACTCTGGAGTTTTACGAGCGTATGATATCTGATACTGAAAGTGAGTCCATGATGTGGGCAGCCCATTTCCTACATAATGCAATGACTATACTTCCTTCACAGCAAAAAAAACTGGGATGTAACCATGGAGCTTTACGTAGCGTATGACATGGATACTGAAAGTGAGACCATGATGTTTTTTTATTTCTTATCATTTTATAAATTTTTATTTGAGATATACGACTCAACTCGGTAAATAAACTCAACAAAAGTAGGAAACTTTCTTGAATGTTTTTTGTTTATTACTTAAAGGGCAGAATGCCCGTGGGTCTCACTAGTGCTCTAAATAAGCGTGTGCGACGCATGCGTTCCAGACACATGAGCTTTGTTCTCCCAAGATAAAACGTATCATCTTTAACACTGAACTTTAGCATAATTAGAAGTTGAGGCAGAATAAAATGAATGCAGAAGCACAATAGATTGATAAGGAACACTATGAATTTAACCGACAATTTTATGAAAGATAGCTAGTACGTGCATTGACAAATCTTGAAAAATAAGCTGCAACGTACCTTAGGTACGCAATATCCCAATTTGGAAAAGAAAAACTTCTTCAAAGCAGTAAAATAAGTTTCTGTACAGAGAGAAGTAAAAATAAAATTTAAAATGATTTTTCTTTCAAGTCCAAGTCTGATTCAGGTGGAATTTTTACATAATGTTATAATTATAATGTTATATGATTTTATAATGATGAAAGTAACTTATATATAAAAATAATATCTCCAAAATCCAGAAAATTAGAATTTTGCTTTTTAAACCTCAGTTCCTATAGTGGTAACTGCAGACAATTGTTTGGTTTTTCTTTCTGAACACTTGCTTTTCCCTATCATTATCGTATCACTTGCGAATGGAAAATCGTCTGCTGGAATAAATGGTAACATTTTGGCTCCTTTTAAGTTTCGACTTTTAAGTTCTTAACTTTTAAACTAATTCGAATTAAAAGAAAAAAAATCTCGACGACGCGTATCGTTCCGGCACTTTATCTACTTCAGTACCAAATTTTGCTGCTATCCATAGTTTCGATTTTACGCTACAGTCGAGACAACACAAACATCTTTTATTATATAAGATGCATTCGCAATCCAAGCATTTACCCCCCCTATATCCTTTTTTTTCCCCATAGGAAGTGATATGGAAAAATCTGAATGTGAATTATAAAAAAATCTATCTAGTTCAACCCATTGATACACACCGCACAGGAGTGTCAAAATCGTTGATTGCTCACCAGAGGCGTTTTTCATCCTTGCTACAAAGTAACTCTCTATCTCATCTGTCATAGTTTCTCTTGTAATTGCTTGACCCAATAATCACCGCCATCCAAAAGCATCAATGTCGCGATTGACTCTTGACAGGTTAATAAATACCATTAATGGAGAACAGAATTATTTGAATCTTTTACTTTTACTTTGTATTTTTATTTTTGTCTCTGATTTCATGCAACAATGGAAAGTGCTGAAACTTTGAGGTGCAGAAGTGAAGCTTTTGACAGTTTCATCTTCTGAAAAGGGGGTGTTTCGAATATCATTAATTCAATGAATATCAATCTGTGGTTATATATTAATGAGCCGTTAAGCCGTCGATATGTCTTTATAATATGCCCAGTCAAGGTTGACGTCACTGACCTGTTGCAGTTTGAAAAACAAATAAGCTTATAAGGATTTTTACGAATTGTTTTATTAGAATAATTTGGGTGCAAAACTTGAGTAAGCTGCGTGCCCAATATTATATAAAGAGCAGTATTCTGGAGTTCTACTTTGCGTATGACATCAGATACTGAAAACGAAGCTGGATATTGGACTTATTTTTTATTTATTTAGAACAATAAATATTATAATACCTCCTCTTGTGTTGTGGCAGGCAGTGATTGGGTGTTGTATTTTATTAAGATATCCCATGAATAAATCCGTTTTCTTAAGTACTTACAGACAGAAAGCCAGGACGCTAAAAATAGGAACTAATCACTGTGAAATATGAATGTATGAGAAAGTGGAAGGGAGATTCACTCCAGAAACAATTGGAATTTTTTTAAGCAGAAGTGAAGGATGAACTTGAAGTGACAATTCTTAGTGAACCACCACACCTCCTCCAGAATTGGATGCTAAATCCATATCAGTTATCATCTAAGTTTTTTTTATAACCAATCCAGATTTTGACAGATAGGCTCGTTTTCATTTTAAAGTCTAAACCCATTTCGAACACTTTTGAACAAATGGTCTGCGTGTGTGTATCAATGACGTCGCCAAAGGGGGAGGTGTCATAATACCCCCCTTTCAGGAACCGATTGGAGTCCATTGAAGTTCGTAAAAGTGATAGTTGGAGAAATGGAAAAAAATATTTGGCTATCCCCAATATATATATATATATATATATATATATATATATATATATATATATATATATATACATATAATATATATATATAATATATATATATATATATATATTAATATTTTGGACCTCCAGCTTTTGGCATTCCTTTGACGCACGTGCTTAGTTTGTATATATCACTCTTGTAAACTGTTAATTTATTCCCATATATTATTAATTATATCACCTTCAGTTTAAAATTAAGATGAATTTAAATTCTCTGGTATCAATGGTTTCCTTTTGTTAGCTATTTAATTTCAAATCTTCTTTTACGCATATTATTTTTCCTCCTTAATGTTATTGAACTAGGGTATGCCATTGTTCATGTTTTAAATACTAGCCTTAATATATTTATTTTTATTATATATATGATACAATAGAATTCAAATTGATCTTAATTTTAAACTATAAGGTAATATAATTAATAATACGTATAAATATATTAACATTCAAGAGTGATACATACAAACTAAGCACGAACATCAAACGATTTTCAAAAGCTGGAAGCTCAAAACATTAAAATGACAACAAAAAACAAATTGCAAAGATACGATGCAAATTGAATATATGAAATTGGATGGAATCTCTGTAGATGCAGCTTTTCAAGGATCTTTACATCCACAGAGGTACCAAATGTACATCCACAGAGGTACTAAATGTACATCCACAAATAGCTACCAAAAGCCTTCGGGTTGGTCGTGTGGTCTGGGTTTTCCACATCCACAGAGGTTCCAAATGTGTTTCATATAGCGACACAGCCACGTGACTGAAATACCGTTAAAAGATCCGACACATTACCAGACATAAACAAAAATTGAAATAATAAGAGACAAATAGACAAATGGAAAGAAGAGGATTACGGTACAATTACCTGATATATAGGTGATTTATCTATCAAACAAGAAAGATGTAAATAGAAATCAAAATTCATACCTATAATCACCTTCATTCATGACGCCGAATATATCAGTGATCTAGCAGCAGAAAATATCTTGTAAGAATTCTAGATTGCGCCATCTGTTGTGAATATTAGGAAATACTCTTGAAGAAGATTGTTACACAATTGACAATTGATATACAAATAGATAAATATCAACTCCAAAAATTAAAGATATAAAGAAATATATAATTAAATATTTTACTAAATAATAAATAATTGTTATATAATATGTATCTAAAAGTTATCATAAAGATTAATAAAAGCACCAAGAATATTTTTAATATTTTAATATAAGAAGTATATAATATGAATTTTAAATTTGACTAAAACTATAATTGACAGATTATAAATTGAATTTAAAAGTTCTAGAGTGATATTTAACAAAATTATCTGGATAGGATTCAGCCTTACAGTAAGTATTGTATGAAATCTGCTAGATGGTTACTAAATTGTGTATTTCCACATAACCTAATAATACTATGAAATTTATTAATTAAAATATCTTTGTATACCTGTTTACTCATACATGAGTTAAAATTGGTAGAGAACAGTAAAGAGCGAGTCACTTTATTGGTTGGGGCTAACATGGATGGCAGTGAAAAGCTGCCTTGATAGGCAAATCTGCTAATCTAAGATGTTTTAAAAATGTCAAATCAAAACCAGTAAAGTATAGATCAAATAAAAAAGCTTGGATGACTGCAGAAGTTTTTGAAGATTGGGTGCTGAAATTTGATAAAACATATCGACAAAAGAACAGAAAAAATCTCTTGTTTATTGACAATTGCACTGCGCATAACTCTATTCCACATATGGACAATGTAAAGGCTACTTTTTCCCCACCAAATATGACTTCAGTTGTGCAACCGATGGACCAGGGCATCATAAAAAATCTCAAGCATTTTTACAGATGCCTTTTCGTTCGAAACCTCTTAACAGATTCTTTCAAGGACAAAAACAACAAGAAAGATCAATCATGCTTAAAGCATTGATTATGAAACACTTTCCAACTTCAATGCAATTTTATTTAAACATGTCCAAAATGCAATACATTCCTCGGTAATATTTTAAAACTTATCACAATACTACATTAATTTATTATATTTGACACCTTAAACCTTCATCGAAAAAAATGAACTTCATTCAAATGACGGCATTAAAGTATAAATTGCCTGGTTTAAACATCTCTAAAATGTGATACATTCCTCGGTAGAAATTTTAGAATTATCATAATACTACGATAATTTATTATATTTGAAAACATCATCGAAAACAACTGAAATTCATTCAAATGACGTCATAAAAAAATAACACGCCTGGCTCTCTCTATAAAAGCAACATTTCATTCATAAATAATTCCCCCATTCATGTCATTCATCACAATACTATAATAATTTATTTTATTTAAAAATTAAGACCATGGAGCTACAAGTAAGTAAACTCAATGCGTAAAACTTCATCGAAAAATATCGTCCTTCTCTTTCTAAAATCAATGAATATTTCATTCATATCAGCTAAGCAGACTCCATGGACTAAATGATTTTGTGTTAAAGAATTACAGCGATTCTAATACAACTCATTCTACATATTTTGCTGTTTACATTTTACATAGGTGAAAAATAGGCTTAATAGTAGAAATAATGAAATTTGGAAGAGCATTTAAACTGAAATATATTGTCATTGCGTTGTTTCAGTATGTAGATGCACAGAATTTAGGCAAAAATAAAGTAGTTTTAGGACGGATACAACACTCAATATGAATTAAAAAGAACTTTAAAAATCACGATTTTGACACAAGATGGATGCCATATATCATTTTGAAGTGGGTCACGTGATCGTTTCATATCATGGACACGTGATCGCTTCATATAAGAGGTGTTATTATTATTTTAATTTTTATTTAAAAAACAACTGAATATATTTCGCTGAATTTTTTTTTATATATTTTATGGAACAATTTGAATATTGCCTAAAATTTTCGAAGTAATTTGTGAATTTTAAATCCGCTTAAAAAATGCTTGAAAAATTAGGTCCCATAGGGCTCAATGTATTCCATTTTTTCAACCCGGGTTCAATCCAAAACTAATTGGGTGATATTATGCATTTATATTCCCATAGGTCCTATAGAGCGTCTGAACAACATACTAAAATTTCATTTTTATTAAGTCATTTTTACGGCAGTTATCGTGCTAACGGACAGACAGACAGACAGAATGAACAAAGTCATAAACACTTTTCAACTTTGTTGTAAAGTGTTAAAAAAACCGTAATAAGTGTCCTCGATGAAGCACGATTGTGTCACAATACATGGTTTCAAGTAACGGAAACAACAATAGCAAATTGTTTTCGAAAGGCAGGATTTACCAATAAAACTGACCCAGCTGAGTTCATAGAAGGAAATGTCCCCCCATCGGATGCATGGGGTAACAATATGGGCGTGACATTCGAAGAATACATCAATTTGGACGAAAACGTGGAAGTTTGTGGAGAACTGTCAGATCAAGACATTTTATCAGAAGTGTTAAATAAGACGAGTGCAGCGGAGTACGATATCGAGGATGATATACAGGAGGAAGAAGAGACGCCAATCCCTACATCGTCGGAGGTGCTTTTTCATCTAGGCGAATTTCGTCGGTACATTGAAGGACAAACAAACATTAGTGAAGCTGTTTTCCGTTCACTAAACATGCTTGATGATTTTGCTAACCTTAAACGACTGAACTCTATAAAACAATCAGACATTGCACAATTTTTCTAAAAGTATAATTTTCTGTATTAAATGTAATACGGACATGTATGTAGCTTAAGTAAATCTTATTTTGTTTACATACATATAGTGTTTAAGTCCTTCATACCATGACATTTCTCATTAAATATTTACTTATTGCCAGAATAACCTTTTCAAGCATTCAGTGGACCTGAAACTAAAGTTAAAAGATGTAACTTTTTTAAATCGAAGTTTTGGATAATTCGAATTTTTTTAGTGGTCCCTTCAGCTTCGAATTATCCAAGTTGCACTATATATATATATATATATATATATATATATATATATATATATATATATATATATATATATATATATATATATATATATATATATATATATATATATATATATATATTAAAATAATAGAAACGAAAGTGCTGGAGTGCAAATCAGTAAACACAGCATCAAACCGCGGGCAATATGATTACGTGTATTTAATAACAGAAAGTAAAAAGTAACGAGGAAGGGCTGAAAAAGTAGAGCACGGAAGGGCCAGGACAAGGAAAATAAATCAATGAATAATATATCTGCCAGAAACGTCTTCAGGGGCACATTCTAATTAGACATACTAAAATCCGCTGTTTCTATGATTGCATAAAAACACGTGGTTAACATTTTATGCAATCTGTGCCCAACAACGGAATAAACGAAATTAACAGAAAAAAGACCAAAGAGGACAAAATGCAAGTTAAAAACATAAAACACCACATAATAAAAAAAAATATATAACGCACAAATACACAAGCATGCAAAAAAAGGGTAACTTACAAGTCTGAAGGCCGCCAGCGTGAATAATCTTCATGGAAGTCCACCACGTGATCCAGCTTGAATGCTTACCACGCGAAATACCGCGATGGAATGGACCAGCCCAGAGAGAGTGGAAGTTGTTGTACATATTTTTGGTGAGACATACCCAAGAGTTCAAAAACTAACCGGGAAGTGATCACTACGATCAAGAACATTTAAAGTATGGATAACACTGATTTTTGGAGCCGTTGCCGGTTTTTGTTTTATTTGCTTTTTAGATATCCGCCTTAACGGTTTTATTGTTTTAAACTTTTTTCTTTACCCTCTGAGGCGTTTTTTTTTAATTTTGCACGTTTTTTGTGTAGCCGAAATTACTGTTTTTGTAATATTTGCACATTTTTATTTTTGCCCGCCGGGGCGGTGTTTATTTTATGGTGTTTCCACTACTGTTGAGTATCGTACTTATACTGCGATCTACAAATAAGGTGGGAAAATTGTACATATAGCATAGACTTTTGAGACGATTAATATGTGATAGTGTGCAGTTATTACTATCCAGGCGTTTGATGCGGAACAAATAGCTGATGATTAGATTTTTAAAATCTTGGTTACTAAGGCAAGAAGAATAATGAGGGAAGAATTTTACATTAAATTTAAATTGATGTCTCTTATCATAAATAGTAGTATTGAATGAGTTACTTTATATAAATGGTGATATTAAGATAATTTACAGATTTGGTAGGGTGGGATTCATTAGGTATTAACTCAAGATTGGATGGTTAAATATTAAGTGTGGGTAAAGAATTATGTGCAGTATGAAAACAAAGAAAAACATCATCAATGTAGCGAAAAATAGAAATGTTATGAGTGAACAGAGTGGATTGTCTTTCGTAAAAGTAAAGATACATATTGGCGAGCATAGAACTACTAGTGGATCCTTGCGGTACTCCAATCCTTGCGGTATCGTTGGGAGGTATACAGCATTACCATGTACAAGATAGTTGTTGTTGTTGTTGAGACCCAGACCGTCCGACCTACCAGAAAGGTGTAAGGTAACTGTTTGGACGGCCGGGAAGTGCCACCCAATTTAGACCGGAACCCAGTGGGGGAGGCATCCACAGGGACCGTACCCTCCTTCCCCTACCACCAACCTCTCGGAAGGACTTACGGACCCACATGTTTAACGTGATCGTACTCCGCATGAACACGGCGGCAGTTCTGGCAGCGGCGAGAATCGCGCGCTAACCACTGGGCTGCCGCGCCCGAAAAGAGCCAACAACACGCGGTGTTCCCAGGTGGTCACCCACCCAAGTACTAACCGCGCCCGATGCTGCCTGACTTCGGTGATCTAACGAGAACCGGTGTTTTCAGCACGGTACGGTCGTTGGCACGTACAAGATAGTTGTGTAAAAGCACAAAATGCAATAAATTATTAAAGGTAGACGAGTCATATTTAGTAAGAGTATTTAATTTGAATTGATCGAAGAGTTGTTTAATGACAGAAAATAGATCTTTGATGATGATGTTATTAAAAAGATCTTTAAAATCTAAAGTTTGGATTGGAGTCAATGGTAGTAAAGGATTTCAGGTTTTGAATAAGTTCATAGCTGTTTCTGATGATGCAATGTGGTTCTTTGGAAATTTCGTCGACGCAGTGGTCGAGTGGTCAAGGCGAGCGTTTCCACAGCAATCGTTCGACCGCTGCGTTGTGGGTTCGAGTCCCACGTAAGGCATGGATGTTTGTGTTGTGGGCGTAGTGTGTTCCGCCCCTTCTGGTGCGTCTGGAGCAACGTCTTAGGACGGCTAAATGGTTCACGTTCTGGCCGCTGATGAAAGGCGAATGACGAAAGTCAAGTGCCTGGCCATTAAAAAAAAAGTAAAATCTTTGGAAATTTCTCTTTCAGACTTTAAGAAGTTTTTATTAGCTTCTGTTGCGAAAGAGTTGTGTTCACTGGTAACTGTTCTAAATTTTACTGGGTCCTTTTGAAATTTGGGTATGATTACTAAATATGGAATGTTTAAATTTTGATGAATATTAAAAAATTGTTTGCATTTGGGAATAAGTTTTCATTTTAAATCATGTATGGTTGTTTTTTGCAATTTGAAGATATTTATTTGATTTAAATTGGATAATAATGTTTTAATAAAGAAATATTTGCAGAAAATAGCATAGTTCGATACAGCTTTGTCAACATACGTAAAAACTAAGAATTGTTGCATATGTGTAATGGTTTGTTTTAATTTTGATAATTGAAAATTAGACTTTGGAATATGCGTATGTGATAGCTTAAGTTGAATATAGGATAAAATTTTAGATTTCCAGACACAAAAGACTTCCATTGGTATGGAATGCGTAATGGACATTTTATAGATGAATTTATCAAGATCAAGGGAGAGAGTGTTAAGGATAGATTTAGGATGATTTTTAGAAGGTAGTTTATATTTAGTTCCATATGACATAATGAGTTTTAAGAAAGGGTTAGTGATTATATCTAAGTTTCCCCTTTGTACATGACCAAAATGGGTATTTATAAATGGTTGCAATGCAGGGTAATATATATATATATATATATATATATATATTATTTTTTTTTCTGGAAACGTTACTATATATGGTTTGTAAGGAGCGCTCATTACAAAGAAGAATTGCACTAAGTGTTATCAAATTTTATATGTAGGTTTATTATCTAAAAAAGTAGAACTAGATGGAATTTTTATAATTCTCATGATTAGAACTCGAATGATTCGCATTAGATTTTAAAAGTTTTCATAGCAGTTTTTTCTGTGGAAAACGATGATAATGCAATGATGATAGCATATTGTGTACATAAAAATAGATGGTTTAGCATATAGTGTATATAAAAATTGATAATTTAAATTACACTATGGATTCATAGTATCAAAATAGTTTATATGAACACAGAAACCACATGCATCTAATTAGTCGGCGTCACTAAGTTGTTGCCAACTGGAAAAAATGAATTTTTAAATATTTTTACAAAATAATCTAAAAACATAGCGTTGTACGAAATACGTATTTTCCCCTCTTTTTTTTTATTTTATTTTTTATTCTGTAAAATATGTTGATACCAGTTGAACTAAACTCTGTAGAATATTAGTGTATCAGATAGTCGTATGGTGGCTGACATTTCAGATACTCTTTTGATATATAGAGAACGTTGCTTGTTTGAAAATAGAGAACGCTGCTAATGGGGCGACCTGCACTTTCACCTAACCTGCAATAAAAATTGACCTTTTACACCCATATAAAGCTCTGCCTGACCTTTGAATTGAACAGATATTTGCATAATCACATTATCCTCGTGCTATTTCAATTTGAATTTTTTGAAACATCTTGCTCTTAATCTCTGCAAGAAAAAAAAGGTGAGGTTTTCTTTTGCACTTTTCCTGAGATATAATAGCGTTCTGCTTCTATTTCATTCGAAATCGAATGTCTTAAATGAATTATTTATGATCCAGGAAGAATTACATATTTGCGAATTGATTATTCTTATCCATTATCTACTTCACGTGAATAAAGTGAATATCAGGTAGAACTTTTACGAATATTTAAATTTTGAAACGATTTCTACTGTGATATACGAATTTTTACTTTCTTATAGTAAAATGCAGTGGTTGGAAACCTTCTTGCAATAGCGAACCGCATTAAGATTTTCGCATTCAAAAACCTCGGGAAATTGATATCTGTAAATGAATGGAGAGGTGGGATGAGAAAAATATTACAAAATTACCTTAAAAAAACTATAGATGTAGCATATTTTTACTTTCCTTATATACATAATGTATAAGGAAAGTATTGTGACGGGGTCGAAAATACGAATTCGAGTTTTCGACGGGAGAGTACGTTTCAAGAAACCATGATCACGAATCAAACATTTTTGAAGTGAGGTCTGTGTGTGTGTGTGTGTGTGTGTCAGTGGGACTGTGGAAACGATAACTGACGAACGAATGGACCGATTCGAACCAAATTTGGTACAAAAATCACAATCTGTAAACACTGGAAGCCTATTGTTTTTATACGCAATCGAATGTTTAGAACTCCCCCTAAATTTCCGAATGAAATTTTGAAAAAATCGTCAAAAAATCAAAACCACTAATAAAGTTACGCAAATAGACATTTCTTATGTAATTTTTCATTAGAAAACGATTCACATAAATTTTAGAACGCTAACACGAACCGTTCTCGAGATATTGCACATTTTTCAAAAAAATTATCAAAAAGTCATATAAAATAGAAAAAAAAATTCCTATTATAAGTTCACTTTTCATACATAATATCATGCGATAAATTGGGTGACATCATTCTCGTGGATCTAGCTCGTTCCATTCATGAAAAAAGATACTTTGAATAATACTTTTGTATTTGAACGCCAATAATCATTTATCTGCTGTAAGAATAAGTTATTTCTTCGTCCATAACGCTTGGCGAGATTTTGGCGACGAAATTGGCGGAATGTCGCCAACTTGGCGACTTTTTGAAATGTTGTCAAATTAACGAAAATCTCGCCAAATGGAAAAGAATGACGCTAAATCAATGAAAATGACCACTAATTGTCGAAAATTCAATATCTTGGAAAGAATATTAGTATCTACTATAAGAAAAACCTATTTTTTTACTGTAAAAGTAGTAAATTCATTACATTATATAAGGAAAGTCATGTGTTGCCCACATCAGATTTTTTTAATTTTATTTTAGCTCAGACGAAATAAGAATTTAAACAGTAAAGATAAAAATATGAAAAATTTGACGATTTTTGATGTAGAATTTGACAGACTGATTTAACTGCACATTCAATTAAAAAGCTTACAAATTGAAGTTTAATAGAAGTAATTGTTTAATAGAAGTCATATTAATTGTTTAATATAAGTCATGTTTAACAGAAGTCACATTATTTGTGTCAAAACTTTTAAAAAATGAGCAATTTCATAATTTAAGATTATAAGTAATATTAACTTTATCACATATTTGTACTATTATTTTTAGTTGCAAAATAGACAGAAATGATTACGGCTTTTCTGCAAAGAATGCTGGAATAATTTTCACTTAATGTGACCGATGTAGCATATTTTTTGTTTGAAAACCTATGTAGCATATTTTTTGTGGCTATTATTCTCAATAAGGAGAAAGCAATAGAATGAATTCACATTAAACAGTTTAATAGAACAATGACGGCAGTATATATAGTTTATGGGAGATTTGATAATTTTAACTTATGCTATAGGTTTTAATGTTATGACAATGGTTAATTTTAGCGCAAATAAGGCGCATTCTATCGACATCACTAGACCGGTGTCAATTTGAAAATAGAAATTGTTAAATATTTTTTACAAAACTTAAAAAAAAAGAATAATTAGGGTCTGAATAATAGGGTCTAGGAAAAAATTTATTATTTTTCTTCATTCTGATGATGATTGTGATATGAGAGGAACTAAGCACTAAGGAAGATGTGCGTTTGAGAAAAGCGAGTGGCAATTCACTCTCCGTGTATTCTTTTCAAATGTTGCCAATGTTGTCATCATCACTCAATGATGAATAGCTTTCAGAAATTTGGATTGAAGTCAAAACATACGATATTTCAGCTGAAGAACGACACTTGTGTTTTGATTAAGGATGATGATGAATAAATTTTCTGTATTTTTCTCCCTCGAAAATTTGAATGAAAAATGGCAACAAGATTGAGCTGGGGTTTATGGTGACGATTTAGTCCCTGCATATATAGTGCCGAGAAAATATCTCAATTTCTTTTTCTTTCCCAAAAAAGAAAAAGTTTTAGTATTCAAATGGGATTCTTTCGAATTTAGCAAAAAATAAAATAAAAATCTGATGTGGGCAGCACATGACTTTCCATATACATAATGCAATGACGTTGAAATGTATATTAAAATTGGGCGCTTTACTTGGTGTCAACATGTAAAGTTACTTTGAAGTATTACTTTGACTTCCGCCGCTTTATTATTTGACAGTTAAAAAAAATTTCTAGCGGTCACGAAGCGGATAATCATATCAAGTTTTATTCAGTTGTCCAAAAACTTCTTTCATCTTTAAGATATTACGTCCACAAACACACACACATACACCTATGCACAAACACACACCGACATGAGTGTGTCATCGAATATACAAGCAGACATCATCTCAAAAATGTTCTATTCGAGTCCAAAGATGCTTAAACCGTGTAAATCCATTGAAAATAATAATTATAATTTTCTAATTACAATTGCAATTCTAAATTTTAATTACAAATTTCGACTTTGCCACAGTAATTTCTCTCCGGCCGCTCACTTTGCTGCTCATACCCTCGAGTGAGTTGGGCGGCCTGGGCCTTCTACAGTAATTTCTCCGTACAATATACTATGTACTATGCAGGGGAGTAATTAAAATCAAATTATCATTTTTTTCGCATATGCATATACTGTTATCATTGTTCCGTGAATTATTTTGTTTGTCCTTGAGAAAAAAAAAAACCCAAAAATAAAACACTTTTTCGAACGCTATAAAGTCCTACGAACAACAGCCCTAGTATTTCGCTTTTTCAAAATGGAAACTAAACATGTGGATAGTTTCAGAATACAGTGGACATTTAAAAAAAATAATATATTTATTAGATATTTTTTTAAAGATACCAAAATACTGCGATAGCCTAACTAGAATATCTAGACACTCATAAAATTTGATAGTGGTAGGTGCATTCGTTCTTGAATTATTATGTCCACGACTTGCAAACATACACACATATACACACATACACACACATGCATGCGCAATGCACATACCCACACATATACAAGTACTTGCACACATGCATAAACATACACATATATGCACCCGCACACACATGCGCATATACCCATCAGTGGCGTAGCGTCCATTGAGGCTAAAAATCTGAGCCTCCCCAGCTTAAAATCTAATTTAAAGAATTATTTAAACATACTTCTATTTATTATATTTTTTTAAATAATTTTGCGAATATATATGTATTATTTAGAAAATTGTTACATTTTACTTGCTTAAAGTGACACGATTCAACGTATTTTTCCCACTGAAACGCATATTTTAATGTTTTAGAAGCTAAAATCATCCAGCTTTCGTCTTCTATAAGGAGAAACATGGCATTAAGACCACCCATTTGTTAAACTCCTCCCTAGCTGATTAACTAGCATGGGAAGTTAGCTTACAGAAAGGCGTGGCTATTGTTTCCTCATTTTCAACTCTTTATAAGCAATCAATGATTGGATGTGGGACGTGATGTTTTATCAACGATGGGTAGGTGAGGGTGAGTAGTGCAAGGCTAATGGGTCTTCCATTTTGGATCAAACATGATTCTATTAATTACTATTTGTAGAAAATAATCACTATTTGTAATACTAAAGAATTTGAGTCATTTTTCACGAATAACCTAGGATTTACCTAACTTTAAACAATCTCAAGATGAAGAAATATACTAATAATGACTAAATTTAAACTTAAGTAGTTTGCAAAGTAAACTTAGCTCTTTATATAGGCATCAATATGGCTAACTAAACATCCGTTTGCGTATTTGAGAGTTTCAGAAAGAATAAGTTTCATTTCCCTTTAAAATGCCCCGTTAGACGAGAATCTCAGTTAAATAAAAGTGATTGATAATTTTTTAGCAGATTCGTAGCATATTGTAATTATAAGATATATTTAAGTTTTCATAGTGCAGTATTTGTAAATAATTATTAAGCAATATTGCTTAGAGATATTGTTGACTACAGTGATTTTCGACTAAGCTTATGTTCCGGATTTCTCACAAATTTTCAGTGCACTTTTTCATACATGGGCGCATGTTGAAAGCGCGTTTTGTGGAAAGGGGGCGAGAGTGTATACTCAAGAATAAAATGTATAACATCATCTAGATTGATGCTCGCCTTTGTTATCTTGAATATCTAAGGGGGGGGGGTGTCCTCCTCTATGAGCGACCATGACTTCCTATTTAATAAAATGGTTGTAAAAGTTCAACTAATTTAAAAATAAGCAAACATTTAAAATGTTATACTTTGAATGTATGTATCTTACATAGGTATTTTAAAATACTATGCATTTCGTTCACTCTTACCATTTTTATGTTAAATTATTTTATTTTACTCACCAAGGAAATAAAACTTATTGAAAGTGCGAATTCCAATATAAATTCACTTATCATACAAAAAAGCATTTTCCAAGTTAAAATGACAATAGCTTAGCCTCCCCCAGTCAAGAATATCACTCTACGCTACTGATAGCCATACAGATACACATACTCATATACATACAGAAACATACATATACACGCATGCAGAGAGAGAGAGACTGGCTTCCTTTCATATCTGTTTGAAATGTGCATTTAGGAGGTTTTTGAAATGTTTAGAGAATGTTCATGAAAATAATACGTTCTCCCACAAAATGTCTAAAACTTATAGATAGATGAGTAGAAATTTTACATATTATATTATAATACTAGAAAATGTACTTTGACATTGCGTAGGATTTGAATCGGAGATTAATTAAATTCATTCATTCAATTTTTCAAAAGGCAGAGCCGCTTTTTTGCATCGGACATAAAATTAACTGCTGCCCAAACCGCGCATGAAAAAACGGTATTTTATCTTTATCGCCTGCTTGAAAACACAACGCTTTTACTAAGGCTCTTATATATAGGAGCCTTAGCTTTTACCATAGATAAGTCACTGCTTTCCATAGCAACGCAGATGTTGTGACGTCAGTTGCAATTAAATTTCAGGGATTAAACGTACTTCACATAAATTTAAGCGAAATTTTACGATAGATATCTATCTCATATATCATCCTGGTATGGATTAGAATTTATTTCAAGTTATAACAATATAAATGGTTTTTTTTTTATTTAACTAGATTATAAACGAGTTGAATAAAATAATGCATGTGGTTAATTGTTTTACGTGTATTACTTTCCTTATATACATAATGTATAAGGAAAGTATTGTGACGGGGACGAAAATTCGAATTCGAGTTTTCGACGGGAGAGTACGTTTCAAGCATCCCTGATCACGAATCAAACATTTTTGAAGTGATGTCTGTGCATGTGTGTGTGTGTGTGTGTGTGTGTGTGTGTGTGTGTCAGTGAGACTGTGGAGACGATAACTGACGAACGAATGGACCGATTCGAACGAAATTTGGTATAAAAATCACAATCCATAAACACTGAAAGCCTATTGTTTTTAAATGTAATCGAATGTTCAGAACCTCCCTAAATTTTCGAGTGAAATTTTGAAAAAATCGTCAAAAAATTAAAACCGCTAATAAAGTTACGCAAGTAGACATTTCTTATGTAATTTTTCATTAGAAAACGATTGACATAAATTTTAGAACGCTAACATGAACCGTTCTCGAGATATTGCACATTTTTCAAAAACATTATCGAAAAGTCATTTAAAATAAAAAAAAATATATTTCCTATTGAGAAACATGCTCACTTTTCATATGTAATACCATGCGATAAATTTGGTGGCATCATTCTCGTGGATCTAGCTCGTTCCATTCATGAGAAAGATACTTCGAGTAATACTTTTGTATTTGAACGCCAATAGTCATTTATCTGCTATAAGAATAACTTATTTCTCCGTCAGTAAAGCTTGGGGGGAATTTGGCGACGGATTTGGCGGAATGTCTCCAACTTGGTGACTTTTTGAAATGTTGTCAAATTAACGAAAATCGGGCCAAATGGATTAAAATGACGCTAAATCAATGAAAATGACGACTAATTGTCGAAAATTCAATATCTTGGAACGAATATAAGCATCTACTATAAGAAAAACCTATTTTTTTACTGTAAAAGTAGTAAATTCATTGCATTATATAAGGAAAGTCATGTGTTGCCCGCATCAGATTTTTTTTTTATGTTAAAAAACAGATTTCTGTCATTTCCAATGTTTACACGATAAACCGTTAAGTAATTTTCCCCTTTTATTTCGAAATCTTTCCTTCGAGTACCTGAAGTACCTCTATATCAAATTTCGCCACTGTTAGAAGCTTCGATATTCTGCTACAGATCGCACAAACGGAAACGGACACACATATACATACACACACACGCACGCACACACATCTTCTTTTATTATGTAAGATAATATAATGATCGTTTTATCTCCAAAATTAAATTTCAGATATTAAACGTACTTCATCAATTTAAGCGAAATTTTACGATAGATATCTATCTCATATGTCATCCTGGTATTGATTAGAATTTATTTCAAGTTATAACAATATAAATGGTTCTTTTTATTTAACTAGATATAAACGAGTTGAATAAAATAATGCATGTGGTTAATTGTTTTATGTGTATTTTAATTTTATGTTAAAAAACAGATTTCTGTCATTTCCAATGTTTACAGGATAAACCGTTAAATAATTTTCCCCTTTTATTTCGAAATATTTGGCAATTTGGCGGTCCATTTAAAACAGCACTAGCACGTCAAAAAATGTGTAAACTTTATAGTATCTGTAGAAATTTTAATATTTTATTATCACTTATACTAAACAAAATAATTACCTAGATGTACCTGCTTACAATAATTTTAATTCTATATGCCTGAGTTCTACAGTTTGAGTATTGATTATATTTACTACCCAATAATTTGGTTGCTCCTGATGTGAACTGCTTTGTTTAATTTAATATATTCGCCTGCATTTTAAAAAGTTAATAGAATTTTCCGGGCAGTATCTCCCTAGCTACTCTAAACCTTCCAGTTAAGTCAGGTGGTCTGGCTGGTCGGAAGAAAACAAAAATGGCTTGTTGACACGAATGTTCTACGAATAAATAGCGGGAGGTAAATATTTATTTTTCTTTCTTTTTATTTATTTCTGAAAAGGAACATTTTGATCTTAAGTTCACTGGTCTTACTGGTCACATAAAGATTTCATGGAAATTTTATTGGCTGACATATTTTTCAAAAGTTATTTTAAAAAACATTTTTAAGAAGTTCATATTTATAAACGAAATAAAAATATTATTCTACTAACAAATTATAGTTACACAGAATTTCACTAGCAGGCGTACGTATTTTTTTAGAAAAAGCAAGAGAAACAATGCATAATTATAACTTAAAACAATAAATATAATTGGAACGTAAATAATACGATGATAATACAGCTTCTTCGTACATAATAATAAAAAGAAAATCTGATGTGGGCAACACATGACTTTCCTTATATAATGCAATGAATTTACTACTTTTGCAGTTAAAAAAATGTTATTCTTATAGTAGATACTTATATTCTTTCCAAGATATTTAATTTTCTTCAATTAGTCGCCATTTTCATTGATTTAGCGTCATTTTTATCCATTTGGCGAGATTTTTGTTAATTTAGCAACAATTTAAAATGTCGCCAAGTTGGCGACATTCCACCAAATTTGTCGCCAAAATCTCGCCAAGCGTTATGGACGGAAAAATAAGTTATTCTTACTATTGGATAAATGACTATTGGCGTTCAAATACAAAAGTATTACACAAAGTATCTTTTTTCATGAATGGAACGAGCTAGATCCACCAGAATGATGTCACCAAATTTATCGCAGGGTATTACATATGAAAAGTGTACATGTTTCTCAATAGCAAATATTTTTTTTTATTTTATATAACCTTTTGATAATGTTTTTGAAAAATGTGCAATATCTCGAGAACGGTTCATGTTAGCGTTCTAAAATTTATGTCAATCGTTTTCTAATGAAAAATTACATAAGAAATGTCTATTTGCGTAACTTCATTAGCGGTTTTGAGTTTTTGAAAATTTTTTCAAAATTTCACTCGAAAATTTAGGGGATTTTCGAGCATTCGATTGCATATAAAAACAATAGCCTTCCAGTGTTTACGGATTGTGATTTTTGTACCAAATTTTGTTCGAATCGGTCCATTCGTTCGTCAGTTATAGTCTCCGCAGACTCACTGACACACACACACACACACACACACACACACACACACACACACACACACACACACATCACTTCAAAAATGTTTGATTCGTGATCAGGAATGCTTGAAACGTGCTCTCCCGTCGAAAACTCGAATTCGAATTTTCGACCCCGTCACAATACTTTTCTTATACATTATGTATATACGGAAAGTAAAAATGTCTGTGTCAGCGTGCGGTCTATCGCAGGAAATTTAAACGTCGTAAGGCCATGAAGTACTTAAATTGTTACCTAGGTAAAACTTCATCATAACATCAGTGTTACAGTTGCGCCGTTAGTCACTGTAGTTGTTAATCCATAGTTATCGATTTTAAATACTTATATATATATATATATATATATATATATATATATATATATATATATATATATATATATATATATATATATATATATATAATTATAATTATTTATTAATTATATAAATAAATTAAAATGAAAAATGATAAAATAAGCTAAAAAAAAATTAGAAAAATCAAAAAATCGGAAAATAAGATACATTAATATTAATGTTTTGAATTTTATTTTCGCTAAAAATTGTAACTTTAGCCAGTTTGAATCTACGATTTGAAAGCCCTTATAATTGTGTATAGTAGCATTCTAGTTACGTTATCCTGGTAATAACTGCCTTATTCTAAATAATAGTAAAGAATTAAAGAATAAATTAACATCACTAGGTAATATAATTGGATTTCAAACTTTTGATTTTAAAGATCCTTTTATAATACTCGTATTAAGATCTCTGATCTTTATGATGTAATTTTAGCTATATAATGCTTATATTACTAGTCATTCTACTCATACTATATTTACAAATTTTCCTAAACTTCTCTTTTGATCTTTCAATAATTATATATTTCAAGGTAATAAATTATACTTACAAGTCTCGGCTGTAGTAGCAGTATGCTAGCTAATTTATACCTTTATCATTATGAAAAATCTTTTACTTCAACAGATTATAAAATTTACAGATATGTTGAGAGAGAGATGCTCTGATTTGCTTAGTATTTACTGATAACTATGTCATAGATATAGATTTCTATCCGGATAATTTGGAATTAATTCCTAATGAAGCTACTATTAGTAATAATCTAAATTTGTAGGATTTAAATCTAAATATTGAACCTACTAATGGGATAGTTACTAATTTATGTGATAAAAAAGTCTATTTTAAATTTAACATTAATAAAATATTTCCATATGCGTGTTCGTGAGTTTATAGATGCTGTTTCACGAATGAATGAATCGTTTCGTACGTAATTTGGTACGATTATTACGACCGATGAATACTGGAACCTTATTGTTTTTAAATGACATCGAATGTTCGAAAGACACCCACATTTTCGAATGAATTTTTGAAAAAATTATATATATATATATAAAATTCAGGACATTCAACAATGTTTAATAAATAATTATTTTGTACGTGTTTTTTACTTTCCCTGCAATACTTGGTAATATTATAGGGAAAGTATTGGAATCATGTCGAAAATCACAACTCGAGTTTTCGACGGATCTACACGTTTCAAGACCTCTAGAATACGAAAAAACCATTTTTAGCGTGACGACTGTGTGTGTGTCTGTGTGTCTGTCTGTGCAGATTTTGTATCCACTCAAACTAAAAAACTAATTGACCGAATTTCATAAAATTTGGTAGGTAAGTCACTTGTGGGCGAGTCTGGAGCTGATTAGTTTGGGATACGATTCGGGATAAAAGAACCCGCCTTTTTTGCGAAATGGCCCGCAAAAGCTTGTATCCACTCTAGCTGTAAAACTAATGGACCGAATTTCACAAAATTTGGTAGATAAGTCACTTGTGGGTCACCCTGGTGCTGATTAGATTTTGGTAGAATTCAGAAAAAAATAATCTGCCTTTTTTTTCAAAATGGCCCGAAAAAATCGGCAAAATCTAAAATAAAAAACTACGTATAATCAAATATATCCATTAAATGCTTGTTTAATACGTAATTTTTAACAAAGAAAAGAATTAGACCAACCCCATTACACTAGGACTAGCCGTTCTTGAAATATTTTAGTTGTTTCTTATTTTCTCTATGCCACCTTTGAAAATAAGTACAGTTATCAAATGAGAACGAAAATTGAATTAAAAGTGAATTAAATTTAATTAAAATAAAGAGAACGTCGATATAAGTCTGCAGGGAAAGTCATGTGCTGCCCACATGAGATTTTTTTATTCTGAAAAAATGACATAAACTTTAGAACGCTTGCTTGAGCCGCTTTCGGGATATCATACGTATTTCAAATAAATGTATCTCAAACAATACATACCAATGAACACAATGAATAATTTAAAAAAGTGAGCAGTAGTAAGTACCATCAAATATGTAACACTGTAAGGCCTTTAATCGCTTAAATCTGGCGATATCAGCGATTAACGGCGAAATATCGTTAAATTGACAACTTCTTAATGTAGGGCCAAACTGACGAAAATGTCGCCAAATTGGCAAAAAAAATGACGCTAAATTAACGAAAGTGACACCAATTTAATGAAATTGTAATTAACATATGTTTTAATATAATGGAACATATTGCTTAGCAGATGTTAGCAATATTTCCAATTGTCGAAATAAATTTGCGCGAAATATAAGTTGATTTGGTATTTCAAAATAATTTACTGTTGTCATCTCGAAAAACGCTAAATGTATTTTTCAATGTTGAAAACACTGTGCCTTGTCTATCCTGATTTCGCATTGAGAGTTGTAAAGTACTTGCATTATGTAGGGGGAATCATGTACTGCCTACATCAGATTTGTTTTTAATAGACATAATAATTAATTATCAACAATGACAATCATTTCATAATATGGAAAGGGAAGATAACCCATGGTTGTATATGTTCGTGAGATTATAATAGGAAAGTTTTGACAAAAATAATAAAGAGCTATGACTTAAATTTTCAAATAAAATAATGCAAACACCTTGATTTACCTGTGTGTTTATCTATCTATCTCTGCGTAACGCTGCTACAAAATGTTACCTACATAATGCAATGACTATACTTCTTTCAGCGAAATTGTGATGTAACCTTATGATGTAACATGGAGCTTTACGTAGCGTATAGCATCAGATACTGAAATTGAGACCACGATGATCTTTTTACTTTCCTTATATACATAATGTATAAGGAAAGTATTGTGACGGGGTCGAAAATTCGAAATCGAGTTTTCGACGGGAGAGCACGTTTCAAACATCCCTGATCACGAATCAAACATTTTTGAAGTGATGTGTGTGTGTGTGTGTGTGTGTGTGTGTCAGTGAGTCTGTGGAGACGATAACTGACGAACGAATGGACCGATTCGAACCAAATTTGGTACAAAAATCACAAATCATAAACACTGGAAGCCTATTGTTTTTATACGCAATCGAATGTTCAAAACCCCCCTAAACTTTCGAGTGAAATTTTGAAAAAATCGTCAAAAAATCAAAACCGCTAATAGTGTTACGCAAATAGGCATTTCTTATGTAATTTTTCATTAGAAAACGATTGACATAAATTTTAGAACGCTAACATGAACCGTTCTCGAGATATTGCATATTTTTTAAAAAAAATTATCAAAAAGTTATATAAAATAAAAAAAAATCTGATGTGGGCAACACATGACTTTCCTTATATAATGCAATGAATTTACTACTTTTACAATAAAAAAAATAAGTTTTTCTTATAGTAGATACTAATATTCTTTCCAAAATATTGAATTTTCGACAATTAGTCGTCATTTTCATTGATTTAGCGTCATTTTTATCCATTTGGCGAGATTTTCGTTAATTTAGCAACATTTCAAAAAGTCGCCAAGTTGGCGACATTCAACCAAATTCGTCGCCAAAATCTCGCCAAGCGTTATGGATGAAGAAATAAGTTATTCTTACAGCAGATAAATGACTATTGGCGTTAAAATACAAAAGTATTACTTAAAGTATCTTTTTTCATGAATGGAACGAGCTAGAACCACGAGAATGATGTCACCCAATCTATCGCAAGGTATTACATATGAAAAGTGAACATGTTTCTCAATAGGAAATTTTTTCATTTTTATTTTATATGACTATTTGATAATTTTTTTGGAAAATGTACCATATCTCGAGAATGGTTCATTTTAGGGTTCTAAAATTTATGTCAATCGTTTTCTAATCAAAAATTACATAAGAAATGTCTATTTGCGTAACTTTATTAGCGGTTTTGATTTTTTGACGATTTTTTCAATATTTCATTCGAAAATTTAGGGGGGTTCCGAACATTCGATTGCGAATAAAAACAATAGGCTTCCAGTGTAATCTCTAGTAACTAGTGCGTATCTTATGCTTTTTAGTTTGGGGTACGATCCGGGAAAAAAGAAGCCGCTTTTTTTGTGAAATGGACCCCAAAAATTGACTTTATCTACTCTAGCTCAAAAACTAATGGACCGAATTTCACAAAATTCGGTAGATAAGTCGCTTGTGGGACATACTGTTGCTGATTAGATTTTGGTATAATTCGGAAAGAAATAACCTGCCTTTTTTTTGCAAAAAGGCCCGCAAAAATCGTCAAAATCTAAAATAAAAACTACGTATGCTCAAATATATCCATTAAATTCTTGTTTTAAAAGTAATTTTTAAAGAAAAAAATAATAAGACCAACCCCATTACACTAGGACTAGCCGTTCTCGAGACATTTTAGTTTTTTCGTATTTTCTCTACGCCACCTTTGAAAATAAGTCCTGTTACCAACAAAGAACGAAAATTGAATTAAAAGTTAATTAAATGTAATTAAAAAAATCTGATGTGGGCAACACATGACTTTCCTTATATAATGAAATGAATTTACTACTTTTACAGTAAAACAAATAGGTTTTTCTTCCAGTAGATACTCATATCCTTTCCAAGATATTGACTTTTCGACAATTAGTCGTCATTTTCATTGATTACCGTCATTTTTATCCATTTGGCGAGATTTTCGTTAATTTGGCAACATTTCAAAAAGTCGCCAAGTTGGCGACATTCCGCCAATTTTGTCGCCAAAATCTCGCCAAGCGTTATGGACAAAGAAATAAGTTATATATATATATATATATATATATATAACTTATTAGATATTGAATTTTCGACATATATTATATAACTATTATTATATATTTATATATTATATAACTTATTAGATATTGAATTTTCGACATATATTATATAACTATTATTATATATTTATATATTATATAACTTATTAGATATTGAATTTTCCACAATTAGTCGTCATTTTCATTGATTTAGCGTCATTTTTATCCATTTGGCGAGATTTTCGTTAATTTGGCAACATTTCAAAAAGTCGCCAAGTTGGCGACATTCCGCCAATTTCGTCGCCAAAATCTCGCCAAGCGTTATGAACGAAGAAATAAGTTATTCTTACAGCAGATAAATTGGCGTTCAAATGCAAATGTATTACTCAAAGTATCTTTTTTCATGAATGGAACGAGCTAGATCCACGAGAATGATGTCACCCAATTTATCGCATGATATTATATATGAAAAGCTAACATGTTTCTCAATAGGAAATATTTTTTTTCTATTTTATTTGACTTTTTGATAATTTTTTTGAAAAATGTGCAATATCTCGAGAACGGTTCATGTTAGCGTTCTAAAATTTATGTCAATCGTTTTCTAATGAAAAATTACATAAGGAATGTCTATTTGCGTAACTTTATTATTGGTTTTGATTTTTTGACGATTTTTTCAAAATTTCATTCGAAAATTTAGGGGGGTTCTGAACATTCGATTGCGTATAAAAACAATAGGCTTCCAGTGTTTACAGATTGTGATTTTTGTACCAAATTTGGTTCGAATCGGTCCATTCGTTCGTCAGTTATCGTCTCCACAGACCCACTGACACACACACACACACACACACACACATACTTTCACACACACACACACACACAGACATCACTTCAAAAATGTTTGATTCGTGATCAGGGATGCTTGAAACGTGCTCTCCCGTCGAAAACTCGAATTCGAATTTTCGACCCCGTCACAATACTTTCCTTATACATTATGTATATAAGGAAAGTAATATATATTTCCTATTGAGAAACATGTTCACTTTTCATATGTAATACCATGCGATAAATTGGGTGACATTATTCTCGTGGATCTAGCTCGTTCCATTCATGGAAAAAGATACTTTGAGTAATACTTTTGTATTTGAACGCCAATAGTCACTTATCTGCTGTAAGAATAACTTATTTCTCCATCTATAACGCTTGGCGAGAATTTGGCGACGAATTTGGCGGAGTGTCGCCAACTTGGCGACATTTTTAATTGTTGCCAAATTAACAAAAATCTCGCCAAATTGATAAAAATCACGGTAAATCAATGAAAATGACGAGTAATTGAAGAAAATTCAATATCTTGGAAAGAATATAAGTAACTACTATAAGAATAACATTTTTTTAACTGTAAAAGTAGTAAATTCATTGCATTATATAAGGAAAGTCATGTGTTGCCCACATCAGATTTTTCTTATTACTTTCCTTATATACATAACGTATAATAACTTATATACATAACGTAAGTATTGTGACGGGGTCGAAAAATCGAATTCGAGTTTTCGACGGTAGAGCACGTTTCAAGCATCCCTGATCACGAATCAAACAGTTTTGAGGTTATGTCTGTGTGTATGTGTGTGCGTGTGTGTGTGTGAAAGTATGTGTGTGTGTGTGTGAAAGTATGTGTGTGTGTGTGTGAAAGTATGTGTGTGTGTGTGTGAAAGTATGTCGGTGGAGACGATATCTCACGAACGCATGGAGCGATTCGAATGAAATTTGGTACAAAAATCACAATCCGTGAATACTGGAAGCCTATTGTTTTTAAACGTAATCGAATGTTCAGAACCCCCTAAATTTTCGAGTGAAATTTTGAAAAAATCATCAAAAAATCAAAACCTTTAATAAAGTTACACAAATAGACATTTCTTATGTAATTTTTCATTAGAAAACGATTGACATAAACTTTAGAACGCTAGCATGATTCGTTCTCGAGACATTGCACATTTTTCAAATAAATTTATCAAAAAATCCCATAAATTAAAAATATATATTAACTGTTGAGAAACATGTTCACTTTTCCTATCTGATATCCTGCGATAAATTGGGTGACATCATTCTCGTGGATCTAGCTCGTTTCATTCATGAGAAAAGATACTTTGAGTAATACTTTTGTATTTGAACGAACGCCAATAGTCATTTATCTGGTATAAGAATATCTTATTTCTCCGTCCAAAACGCTTGGCGAGATTTTGGCGAAAAATTTGGCGGGATGTCGCCAACTTGGCGTCTTTTTAAATGTTGCCAAATAAACGAAAATCTTGCCAAATAGATAAAAATGACGCTAAATCAATGAAAATGGCGACTAATTGAAGAAAATTCAGTATCTTGGAAAGAATATAAGTATATACTATAAGAATAACATTTTTTTTTAACTGTAAAAGTAGTAAATTCATTGCATTATATAAGGAAAGTAATGTGTTGCCCACATCAGATTTTCTTTTTATAAATGTTTATTTGAGATACCACACAACTCGGAGTATTTTCCCGAAGTGGTTAGGCTACCTGCAAGTGCGGTTGCGGAAACGATGTAATTTGGCTGCCGTCAAGTGCGGACGCGCATTGAGCTACCTGCAAGTGGGCTACCGTCAAACCGGATGGTTGTTGTCTTACGGCGGAAGATAACAAATTATATTTCGTTTACTAACGTTAGACGACAGTGTTACTTAAATTGTAATTCTTCAAATACATTTAAAAATAAATTACCGATAAAAGAGTCGAATTTTACGGTTTCTAACTCCTACAAATGTATATATAGCATTAAAATAGAGCTTGAAGAATGGAGCGATTCCTCTTTTCCACTGCTATTTTTCTGAAAATAAAATATAATAATCTTTCCAAACTTTTTAAGGAACTTGACAAGAAGTATTTGATCATAAAATTGTCAAATTAATAGACCCGAGCTGGAGCCCCCCCCCCCTCCCGGTGTGCAGGGGAACTCGGCCCGGACAGGAAAAATTAGGTACAAAACTGAGGGGACGGGGGCCCGGAGAGGCCCCTTCCCTCGGGCCTGCATGTGTGTGCTTTATTTTGAAGAAAAAGAATAAGAGAAAGTTACAAGTGACATTTTACTCTTTCTCAGAAAAACGCTGGTAAAGTTGTGAAGGAAGAATATAAATATTTATGCAAGTACTTCTAGTGAAGGAATATGATTTAATAGCACTAAATTTATGCTTAACTTATCTTTAGCAAATTTTCTCTTCCATTTCATAATATTCAACCATTCAATTACAAGCAGCTATTTCTTTTAATATTATATATAATAATATATTCTTAAAAAATATTTAATTATAAACCGGTTTTTCATTTTTATAATTATTCAATAATGCATTTTTTATGTATAAACTGAGTAAATTATGTTTTTTTTTTTTGTTTGTTTCAAAAGGTTTCCCATCGGTAAGTATTTAAAACGAATTCTAATATAATATTTAATAATATATTTTTCAAAAGCATTTTTAAATTTGTTCTTATAATTTAATAATTTACGTTTTAAGAATTTTAAATTATTTTTTCCTGCTATTCCTTTTGTGTAATGTTTTAAATTTCTCATTAAAAAAATCCTGTTGTAGATAAAAAATAATTATTTTATAACTTCTCTTTATCAAGAAAGAAAATATTTAAAAATAAACTACTTTTAGATCTCAGCAATGATTTGATCAAGAAAGAAAAAATTAAAAATATACTATTTTTAGATCTCAGCAATTCATATATAACATCAAAATAGATCTTGAAAAATGGAATTTTTTCCACCTATATACATATAGGAGGAGGTAATTGGGAGGGGGGGGGGCTTTGATTTTATTGAAATTATTTTCATTATTACATGTTAGCTGGAATAATATGTCCAATGACTTTTTAAAGTATTTATTCTTATATTACAGCTACAGTTAAACATATATTACACAACATAGCTATAAAAAGGGGTTTGAATTTAAAAATATATAAAAATTTCTTATACTTGTATATTGCAGTCAGCATAATATCGACCTAAACGGAATATAACGCTATTTTCCACCGGAAGACAACCGTCCGACTAATTTGACGGAAGTCCACTTGCAGGTTTCCTATTACAACTCCATCCGCGACCGCACATGCAGGCAGCCTAACCACAGCCGTATTTTCCCACAACAGTAGGAAATATTCTTGCGTGTTTTTCGTTTATTACTTATAGGGCAGAATGCCCACGGCTCTCACTAGTTTTCAAATAAAATGTTACTGTTCTGCTTCTTATTCAAATTTTTTATTCAACATCACAAAAAATATTGCATAAAAATGCAGACGTTTTACGTTATTTTATAGACAAGCGGAATGAAATGAAATGTTGAGTATGCAAATAAAGTGGATTTTAATGTGAAAAAACGACATGACAGTTTTTAACGTTATAATAATTTATAAAATCCAATTGACTACATCTTTAAAAATTGTTTTAACATAAACTACAAAACTACTAAAATGTTACAAAGTTTTACTAAAAAAAGTTTTACTTCAGTTTTACTAAATTATTACTTAAAGTTTTACTAAAGTGTACAAAATTATTAAAGTTTTACTTTAGTAGTTTTGTACACTTTAGTAACTAAGTATATGAGACAGATTTTTGAATTTCTTATACACTATTTTCTTATGTTTACTTTCTCAAGCTGTAGAATATAGAATAGAGGAAGTATTGTTTTCACAAATTTCGATTAAGATTCTGATGTTTTAGGGCCTCCTAAATACATTTTGACTATTTTTAGAGTGATGTCAGTCCGCCTGTCTATTTGTCTGCTGTCTGTCTGTCATCGATTTCTTGTGTACACCACACGATAGCTGCTACAAATAGTAATTACTTTTAACGAAACTTTTTATCCGGCTTTGTTAACAAAAAATCTAGAACTAGATAGAAATGTTTGAAATTCGAGCGAAAACTTTGAAATTTATTTGAAATTTTATAGTTTTTTAATATGGCACCACGGGACAAAATTTGACATAATTATACATAAAAGGGAATATTTATGACTAAATGATTACGAAACTTAACAGTTTCAATCATTGTAGTGAAAAATATCCGCGATACAATCTTGTGTTCGTGACGATTATTAGCTTCCTCGGGGAACAAGTTACCCCCCCCCCCACCCCCCACCCCCGAGGTATACATTGTCAAACGTCGTATCAATCGAATGATTTTTTCTCCCGGTCTTTTAAAATGAAGGGTAACGTACTATAATTATGATCATTTGGACCAACAATTTAGAATTATCAAATTTTTTCTTGAAAAAAAAGGGGTCACAATCTGCTTGAAAATGGATTCTGGTATAAGAACGTCGATTTCAGACACACTCCAATTAACTGTTACGTAATGCCACCATCATCCAAAGCTTTCAGACAAGGCAAGTATTCCGATTAAGGAAGTTCCAATTGGATTTTTTAATTATATCCTTGCTAGAGATAATGGCAACAAGAATGTTTTTTTTTTTTTTAAGTTTTATTCCGCGCAAAAATATCAGGGAAAAAATATCTTATCATCTTTTCTTGCTCAATGTAAAAAAGGGGGGGGGGGGGTAATTTTTTTTTATTAAGAAATAGAACTTCTATATTGTGTATTTATCATTGTGCGATTTGTTTTGTAATTTTCACTTTTTATATTAAAATATTATCTAAATGTAATTGACTTGGCATTCATAATACATCTTAGTATCCTAATGCATCACTTTCTCTTCCACAACATGCACATAAATATCTCTAAAAAATGTGGCATTTTTTAGAGATATTTATGTGCATGTTGTAAAAAGGGAAGTGATGCATTAGGATATTAAGATATATTTTGTGTATAATGAATGCTAAGTTAATTATGTCTGGATAATATTTTAATATAAAAAGTGAAAATTACAAAATAAAGTATAACGATAAATTAATACAATCGAACATTAAAGTTATTTTTATAGCCCCCAAAATCACTCAAAAGGAACCTGGGATCGAACCTGGACCTTCGGAATTGCTCCCGATTATACTGTCAAAGTCTCGAATTTAAATTTTTGACCGTATCACAACACTTTACCAATATATACACTATTATAGTGTGTATGTATGTAGGAAAATGAATAAATGACAATAAAGTGCTATTGGCTAATTACGTTGTATTTTATTGGTTTTTGAAACAAAATAGTGCATTGGTTTTTAAAACAAAATAAACGTACTCCAGAAGTACAGTAGCTAGAATAGATAAGAACAAATACTTTGGGGCTGGAACGTTCGATATTGAGCGTCGCAAACTTTTCAAGGTCACCCTTCCTTCCATTTCCGGAGACAGATTTGCCGTCTTTTGGTGCTAGTGCATGCTCACTGCCTTCATTGCTTTCAATCAGTTGACCTTCAACACGGAGCGTAGTCCCTGTAGCGCAGTGGATAGCGCGTTGGACTTCTAATCCAAAGGTCCCGGGTTCGAATCCCGGCAGGGATGGTGTTACGGTTAACATTTTTTAGTAATTGCTGAAATTAAATGCTTAGAAAATAAATATATCCACATTTAAAGGCAATAATGTACAATCTCATCTTTTTTTTTTAATTTGATTTAATATTATGTTTGCTTGTTGATTTAGCAACAATACTTCTTCTAAGCCTAGCCAATAGTAGGCCCAACAGTAGGTGTTTCACAAAGAACATCCAAAGGCATATAAAAGCCACTGTTGGTAATAGATGTCCTGTAAAATATGAAAAATAATCAGCAAACAGAGGAGAATATAGCCATGATAGTCGCACTCATCGGAAACTATAAAATTTTATTAAAATGTTAAATTTAATTTTCATACGCCCAATAAAAAAATTGACATTTTCGCTCTGCTTAATTAGGTCGAAAGGCTTTTCGCTCAAATTTACCTAGAACGTTCGCTGAAAAATTCGCTGAGATATAGTTAATTGAAATGTTTGATTTATCCCCTTTTACCTGAACTAAAAATGTGAATAGTTAATTTCCTATGAAAGTAAATAGGGGGGGGGGGGGGGGATATCAACAAATCCATTTAATACAAAAACCTACCCATTAAAATCGGCTGCCAATTAATTTGTTTGTTGCTGGTCCCTTTCAATTGAATAGAAAATATCTAATAACAATATCTCAGTGAACAATATCCCTATCGAATTTTGCATCAAAATATCTCAGCAAATGTTTCATCAAAAGGTACCGGGTAAATGTATGTCGCCACAATAAGACAATGCAAAAATTTTTCTAATGACATTTTTAGGGGGGGAGACTATGAAAAAAAATTAAAATTTGCGTATTTATGAAATTATAGTTTCTGGGGGTACAACTATCATAGTTAAATTCTCCTCTGTTTTCTGATTATTTTTCATATCCCACTCAATTAGTTAAAATAATCATAAAATGGCCGTAAAATCGAAAAATGGTCGTAAAATTGTGTCCAAATTATGCATATACAATTTTACAACAGTTGATTTCATGTTCTTTTCGGACAACTTTGAGTTGAGTGATTGGATTGGCCAGAAAAAAAAAAACATTGGAGAGAGGGCGGTAACAAAGTATCTTGTTTCCCATTTCTCCAAATATCATTTTTACGAACTTCAATGAGTTCTAATTAGATCATGGGGGTGTTATGACCCCCCCCCCCCTCACGGCAACGCCACTGACCCAGACTATCGGTTTTATGGAGCAAAATTTAGTTTTAAATTGTAAAATAAATTAATGGACTATATTAACAAACAGTGGCTCTCAATTTTTCCTATCTTTCTATCTGGTTAAATTTGATTTCTGCAAATTATAAGTTAATTTAAATTCTTTGAAATGGCTTCAAATAACGTTGCCAACAAAACGCACAATTACAACTTGCTGTTCAACGTCAAAAGCATTGTGCTTAGCGTGTCGCGATCTTGGACAATATTATTTAACTGTGAAATAAGTAAATTCATTGCAACCATGGAGGTAAAAGTAAAGAGTTAAAATTTCATATTAAGAAAACGCCAATATCGTTTGAGACAATAATTCAGGTGGCGCTGGGATAAGATAAGTAGTCCTGCATTGTATGCATTTCTATGGCGAAAGGCCTAAAATATTTATTTAAACTGTCAATTTTGTAAGAATAAATTATTAATGCAATGCAAAGTAAAATTAAAGCAATAAAGAATATCCCTGCGCATTTAAAATTATTTTACCTTTCAATTTATTTTTATCTCCCAATATTCTGTGCAAAAATACTGGTTAATAATACTCATAATTAGAAAACACTTAATTTAAAAATGATCAAAAATGCAAAAAATAAATACTACGTTTTTCTGCTGTGTCAACTAACAATAGCAGATCCTTTACTGATACTAGCGACACCTAGATATAATTCTCAAAGCATTATGGCATTTCCAAGTATTTTATCCATAGGAGTTATATCTCCTTCTTTCTAACTTCATAATTGCAATCTTTCGGGAAGGTCATGCATTGCCACATCAGATTTTTTCATACTCTATCTCCAATAATGTACTCGATTTTAGGCGGAAATAATAATAACATTAAATCATTTTTTTTTTTTTTTTCGTATTTCTTTTTGCAACTCAGCAGAAATAAAGATTTAAAATGTGGGAGATAAACTTAATATTTAGTCTTCAGGAAATACAGTTCCCGCCTTTTTTCCCTCTTCAACTTCTTTTGTTTTATTATTTTACTTGAAGGAGTTGAGAAGAGTTGTTTTTAGGATGATCATTTTATTGAAGTTGATTTGGTTTTAATCTTCTGTAGTAAAAGAATGAAAACAAAAATTTGAAACATTCGTTCGTTTTCTCCGTTTGAATTTTTGGAGAAGCTTAACCAAACACATTGAAAGGGATAAGCTTAGTCCGTTTTTCCCTGCGATTGATTTTTTTTAGGGGAAAAAGGAGGGGAAAACTCGGGCGATTTGTTCAGCAAATAAATCTAAAATTGTAGTTTTACGAAACAGAAACTGCTAATATTTATTTAACTTTTGTGACCATTAAATGATGTGAAATGTGTTCCATTAGATTGGTTATATTTGGCTGATGGATTTAAAGACCTCTTTTCATGCTTAAAATATCTAGTGATTTTAAAAGTAGTATTTCCATTTAATGATGAGGATATGGTAATATTAAATTTCGTTCCATATGGGCTACAAAAATAGAAATATCCCTCATTACTTGTTAACGCTTTTGTATGTTCTAAAATTATTTAATTATCAAGCTTAAGAACTTAAAATTTTCTTAATTTTGATTTGCAAAATTTGAGCATTTGAAATTATAAAGTATATATAAATATTTTGAAATTGCTTAATACACAGTGCCATTAAATTAGTTCCACCATTAAACTAGTTAATTACTTAGACCGGTGTTTCTCAAACTTTTCTGGTCTCGGAACCTTTTAAAATTTAATTAGATGCCACCCCAAAATGAGGAAAGGCCCAGTGTGGTTCAGATTATACATATACAATTTTACGCGTTTTTTTTTTAATTATTTTTTATTTTAAAAGAAATTTACGTGAATCTATCACGTCGCGGAATTCCAGGGTTTGGCGGAACACACTTTGAAAAACGCTGATTTAAACCATTAAATTAGTACAACTAGTTACATGTTTTTGAAATTCGTTAGTATATTAAAGAGAATTCAATTTAAAATTTAATTTTCAATACATTATTTTTATTTTGCATTATAGATCAAATATATTAATTTTATCAATTTTGTTTATAAATTATTTTATTTCGAAAAATATAAATATTTTAGTTACTTATTTTTTATAAATTTTGTTTATAAATTATTTTATTTCGAAAAATATAAATATTTTAGTTACTTATTTTTAATAAACATATTAATATTAATTAAGAGCGTGAGATTTAAAAATTAGCTTACCTGTTAATATAATTAAGTTTTAAGCAATTTTGGAATGTTCATAAAATTATTTTTAAAAAATTAAGCGTTAAAATATAGACAAAGTAAGAAGATTAATTCCAAAAACTAATAATAACCAAATGTCGTTCAAAATTTTTAAAACATAAATTATAAAAATGTCAAAATGTACTTTCTCATACTATTGTGTAGGGAAAGTGTTTTCTTGAAATTTATCGAATTTGAGGTGCTGACGCAAAATCTTATTTTAAGACCTTCTGAACGCTTTTCGAACACTTTCAAAAGATGCCCATCTGTATATGTATGTATGTGTAAGTGTAACGAGGCGCATGCACGATAATGTAACAACGAATACATACTATAGTACTATGATATTTCAAGTGTAGATACATTACGTAAGAAACAAGGATTAGATTGCATTGTTTGTATTTTCCATGGTTAGATTTAGAAGGAGACGAAATTTAAGATTCGAAAGCATTATTTCCTGAAAAGAAACCTGGTAATTCCTGGAATAATGGTTAGAAAATTTCGGATTGAACTATTCAATAGATGCAAATGGTACATATTAACACAAATGAACCAAATGTACCCAATTTATTGAGGTTTCTAAACTGTTACCAACTTGAAAAAAGAAACGGTTAAAGCATTTTTTAAAACTTTCCAACATAGTTAAAAAGTGTTTGTGACTTTGTACCTTCTGTCTGCCTTTCTGTCCGTTCGCAGGATATGCATTGAACCGTATGGGACCTAATTTTTCAAACATTTTTTAAGCGAAATTAAAATTCACAAATTGCTTCGAAAATTTTAGGAAATATTCAAATTATGCCATAAATAATATAAAAAAAAATTCAGCAAAATATGTTCGGTTGTTTTTTAAGTAAAAATTAAAATAACAATTACACCCATATTATATGAAGAGATCACGTGATCCACTTCAAAATAAAATATGGCATTCATCTTTTTTGCTTTCCTTATATACATAATGTATAAGGAAAGTATTGTGACGGGGTCGAAAATTCGAATTCGAGTTTTAGACGGGAGAGCACGTTTCAAGCATCCCTGATCACGAATCAAATATTTTTGAAGTGATGTCTGTGTGTGTGTGTGAAAGTATGTGTGTGTGTATGTGTGTGTGTATGTGTGTGTGTGTGTGTGAGTCTGTGGAGACGATAACTGACGAACGAATGGACCGATTCGAACCAAATTTGGTACAAAAATCACAATTCGTAAACACTGGAAGCCTATTGTTTTTATACGTAATCGAATGTTCAGAACTCCCCTAAATTTTCGAATGAAATTTTGAAAAAATCGTCAAAAAATCAAAACCGCTAACAAAGTTACGCAAATAGACATTTCTTATGTGATTTTTCATTAGAAAACGATTGGCATAAATTTTAGAACGCTAACATGAACCGTTCTCGAGATATTGCATATTTTTAAAAAAAATTATCAAAAAGTCATATAAAATGAAAAAAAAAATTTCCTATTGAGAAACATGTTCACTTTTCATACGTAATACCATACGATAAATTAGGTGACATCATTCTCGTGGATCTAGCTCATTCCATTCAAGGAAAAAGATACTTTGAGTGATACGTTTGTAGTTGAACGCCAATAATCATTTGTCTGCTGTAAGAATAACATATTTCTTCGTCTATAACGCTTGGCGAGATTTTGGCGACGAATTTGGTGGAATGTCGCTAACTTGGCGACTTTTTGAAATGTTACCAAATTAACGAAAATCTCGCCAAATGGATAAAATGACGCTAAATCAATGAAAATGACGACTAATTGTCGAAAACTCAATATCTTGGAAGGAATATTAATATCTACTATAAGAAAAACCTATTTTTTTACTGTAAAAGTAGTAAATTCACTACATTATATAAGGAAAGTCATGTGTTGCCCACATCAGATTTTTTCCCATTGTAAAGATCGCGACTTTAAAAATCTTTTAAATTTATATTTAACATTGCATCTTTCCTAAAACCGCTTTATTTTTGTCTGTTTTCTGTGCATCTATATTCTGTGCCAACGCAGTTACAATATTTTTGAGTTTAAATGAATAACAAACTTTAATTATTTCTACAAAGAAGCCTCATTTTAATGGATGCAGGTGATTGTAAGGTGAGTTGTATAAGAATTGCTACAAGGCCCAGACCTGAAGGCAGCCCAAAAATATGGCTTAGCATCAAATTCTCCAGCGGGAAAAAGCGACAACCCCAACAAGAAGCAGGTCCAACGGACCAGCTAATCCTACCAGACAGAATTATTAAACGCAAGAATTTCAAATTAGGGCTACATGTCTTCCGCCACAAAAGCAGGTAATAATATTGGCATTCCAATGTACTAAATATTTTACAATTAGCATATCTAATACATCGTTATAGTATATCAACAGGACCGTCCACTACAAATAGTGGGTAAAATAAAACTAAGAATGATCCCAAGTAAAGGCCTTAAAATTATACAAAATAAACAAACAAAATTATTAAGGTCTATCACAACTAATACATATAACAATCAATTATCACAAAAACTATCCAATAACTCCAAGAGTGAATAATCTCAGCAACTCAAACAATAATAAATCCAACGTAAAGAGAAACCTCTTACACAACAATTCATAACATGAACCCAAACAAACGTTCCAACTATATGCAAATAACCATTTAATAAAAATTATTAAAATCTACTTAAAACAAATATTGACCACAACCAAATATCAATAACCATAATTTTAAAACAATAACTTCTCGAAGAGACAGGTTCATACAGGGAACTTTCCTCCTCCCTATTCCAACCAAAAGGACCTGACGGATACCTAGACCATCAAATTCTAATTAAATCCAACTATGGATAAACAAATTAACAAAACCCGGATCCCAGGGGTACAAAGGAGGGGAGTAAGAAATGCACTTTTCCCCCAAGCAATCCATCCTGCAAGTCTCTGACAGACAACTAAACCATTATGCATTCAAATAACACAACTATTAAAAGACAAATTAACAAAACTCGGAACTCCGATGGGTTCCCCTGAAAGGGCACCGAACCAATAAACATATATACAATAATACACAATACATATTCAAAATTCACAATGTACATAATATACACAAAACATATACAATAACCCAAGAGTCAAGACATACAATAACAACACTATCCCTATATACAAAATCCCTATATACGACAATTCCATATACCAAATTCCTGTATCCATATGCAATATACCAATATCAAGACACATACTAATTATTAATCCCTGTCTCCATAATCGATATGTTTTTTATACCTATTCAATTCCACCTTGAACGATTCACAAATATTATCACGACATGAATGTTCAAAAGTCCTCGACTCCCCGTACTTCTCATTAAAATTAAGACAATTTATACACTTATAACGGTCAGTACAAACAGTACCTGTATGCAACCCGGAGAGGCGAATACAGCGTTCAACATTGCTACAATGGCCCTTGGTATATCCAAGTTCTCCACATTTCGTACATTGTAAAACAGCAAAGAATTCTCTACTCCATATTCGGTGCCAACAAAAATAAACAAAACGCTACGACAAGATTACCCAGAACTGGTCGGGCTTAACGTCAAATACACAATGGGATCCTGTCTTTGTCTTAATCTGGAATTTAAAAATGAAGGCTTCCCTTTTGTCCACTAACCAAGTATTCTGATCCACAATGTCATTAACAAATTTCCCTTTCTCCGTACCAGCTGGTACAAAAGAAGATCAGCTTAGAGAGTCGCTTATTAGACCTTTCGACAACAAAGTTTCTGGTGAAAACAGAGTTCTTAAGTAATTCATCTTGAATTTTCCCTTCCCCTGGACCTCTAAAATAACTCTACCATCAGGCAAAGAGAAGAATTTATCTACTCCTATGCCAAATTTCCTAGGAGACACAACTGAGTCATAGATAGACTTTTTTGTCTCTTCAACGTAAGAAGAGGCCACAGGCCTAATAATAATGGTTTTCGAGACCACTGATCGGGCTGAGAGGCCCCTAGATGGAACCACAACAGTGTCTTCTCCCTGAGGAACAGTGGGAACAATCACACTCTTTACAATATCTTTTATCTTCCCCCAAGAAAGTCGTCAATCTATCCTCTTGAACAAATTAAACTTTTCTGGAACAGAGCGTTCGCGGCTTGGAATTCCTTTCACTTAGCTTCCAAGCTAGCCTCAACAATCTCAGAAATCCCAGATTGGTCCACATCTTCAACATTGGTCTGCAGGGCGCGGTAGCCCATTGGTTAGCGCGCTGGAGTTGCACTCGGTAGGCCCGGGTTCGATTCCAGCCACTGCCAAAACTGCCGCCGTGTTCATGCGGAGTACGATCACGTTAAACATGTGGGTCCGAAAGTCCTTCCGAGAGGTTGGTGGTAGGGGAAGGAGGGTACGGTCCCTGTGGATGCCTCCCCCACTGGGTTCCGGTCTAAATTGGGTGGCACTTCTCGACCGTCCAAACAGTTACCTTACACCTTTCTGGTAGGTCGGACGGTCTGGGTTTCATCATCATCATCATCATCATCAACATTGGTCTGCAGTTCCTTAATAAAATCATTTGACTCCTTAAGCAACGGTTGTTAGTCTTCGCTTCTATCTTCAAACTCTCAATCTCTTTGTTTTTAACCACCAGTGCCTCTTTAAATTCATTGAGTAACGAATTTGCCTCATTCAATTTTATATTCAAATAGATCCTTTTCCTTTAATTTAAACTCCATTTCCTTTCTAAGACTGTCAATCTCCGCCAGTTTAGCTGATAAAATACCAGAAAAGAGGTCAATTTCAGAGGGTCCCTTATGTTTTTCCAAGAATAGGTTAGCAACAGCGAATTCACGGGTGGATTCATTAAATCTCCCCTTCATATCACCATTATTTCGTTTAGCCTCAACCAACTCAGAATTAACCTTATCGATTAGTCTACCCTTTTCCAATAAATCAGGTCTTAATTTAGTAATCTTATAATTTATTTCTACACTTTTCTCTTGTCTAACTCTTTTTAGCTCCCTCTCTGCCACTTTTATTTCCGCTACATTTTCAACCAAACTCACTCTCAAATATTCCAATTGAGTACTATCCACTAACGAAAGTCCAACCGACTGCCTTTCACCATCAGCCTCACAACTTCTCAACTTTGATCTGTATTCACATAGCTGTATATTTTTACTTTCCCTACAATACATGGTAATGTATAGGGAAAGTATTGGAATCATGCCGAAAATCGTAACTCGAGTTTTCGACGGATCTACAGACGTTTTGAGACCTCTAGAATACGAAAAAACTATTTTTAGCGTGATGTGTGTGTCTGTGTGTCTGTCTGTGTAGATTTTGTCTCTAACTAAAAAACTAATTGACCGAATTTCATAAAATTTGGTTGGTAAATCACTTGTAGGCGAATCTGGTGCTGATTAGTTTTGAGTACGATTCGTGATAAAAGAACCAGCCTTTTTTTTTGCGTAATGCCCTGCAAAAGCTTGTATCCACTCTAGCTGAAAAACTAATGGACCGAATTTCACAAAATTTGGTAGATAAGTCTGATGTGGGTCCCCCTAGTGCTGATTAGATTTTGGTACGATTCGAAAAAAAAATAACCTGCCTTTTTTTGCAAAATGGCCCTCAAAAATCGTCAAAATCTAAAATAGAAAACTACGTATGCTCAAATATATCCATTAAATGCTCGTTTAATACGTAATTTTTAACGAAGAAAAGAATAAGATCAACCGCATTACACTAGGACTAGGCGTTCTCGAGATATTTTAGTTTTTTCGTATTTTCTCTACGCCACCTTTGAAAATAGGTCCAGTTATCAAATGAGAACGAAAATTGAATTAAAAGTGAATTAAATTTAATTAAAATAAAGAGAACGTGGATATGTCTGCTGGGAAAGTCATGTGCTTCCCATATCAGACTTTTACTCCACAGATCTTCCTTTAACGAATCCAATTCGTTCTGTTGTGTAAAATTAGTTTCCTCCCGAACGGATAAGGCTTTGTTCAAAACATCTATTTTTTCTTCCATATTTTAACTTGATTTATTTTTTCACTCAAATCAGCTTTAATGATCCCGGCTAGTTCCTTGGATCTATCCTTATTCTCTAATCTAGAACACAATACACCTGAAAGTCTCAGAGTCTCCAATGTTGACTTAACCATAACCTCAAACAAAAATTTTGTAACCAACAAGTCTTGGAGCGGTCTTGTAAAGTGGGGATCCCCGTTTCTCATGGTACAAGTGGGGCAAGGCTTCAACAATCTTAAATAAATAATTCTCGAAATGGGTACCAATATTCGACCTTACCATCCTTCTCGTACCTACATGGAGTATCCCTCAAGTACATCTATTTTAGTCTTCAGCTCATCCACCTCCGGGGCACAAATCAATGCCATAATTAAATTAAAAACTATTATATATCGAAATATATTAAAAATTAGAATATATCAAAATATTAAATAAATAATTCCCGAAATGTGTACCAATATTCGACCTTACCATCCTTCTCGTACCTACATGGAGTATCCCTCAAGTACATCTATTTTAGTCTTTAGCTCATCCACCTCCGGTGCACAAATCAATGCCATAATTAAATTAAAAAAGACTATTATAAATCGAAATATATTAAAAATTAGAATATATCAAAATATTAAATAAATAATTCCCGAAATGTGTACCAATATTCGACCTTACCATCCTTCTCGTACCTACATGGAGTATCCCTCAAGTACATCTATTTTAGTCTTCAGCTCATCCACCTCCGGAGCACAAATCAATGCCATAATTAAATTAAAAACTATTATATATCGAAATATATTAAAAATTAGAATATATCAAAATATTAAATAAATAATTCCCGAAATGTGTACCAATATTCGACCTTACCATCCTTCTCGTACCTATATGGAGTATCTCTCAAGTACATCTATTTTAGTCTTCAGCTCATCCACCTCCGGTGCATAAATCAATGCCATAATTAAATTAAAAACTATTATATATCAAAATATATTAAAAATTTGAATATATCAAAATATTAAATAAAAAATTCCAACCCACTAAAAAACCTTAACATAAACTATTTCATATATAATCTCATTTCTATGAAATCCTAAAACTATACACAATATACATTCGCATAAACTCCACAAATATTTCAAGTTTGAATTCAGCTTGTAGCTAAAGTCATCCACTGGTACATCAGTGACATCAGTAAACCACTCAGTTGAGGAATACCAAACAAAACAGAAATAACTTCCAGGAGCATTCGTCACAATACGTCATCATATATCAATTTACTTGTATTAATAATTCTATCAATCCAATCAAGTTCAAATTCATATAGTGTATTAATAAAGAACAATCTCCAACCATTAATTATTAGAATTGTTTTTAGTTAATCAAGTCCACTAGATATAGAAAAGCCTGTTCCGCAGCAAACCGCTAATTCCTAAGAAAGTAATTAATTGTAGTTCCTGTCAACATCTAAACCATATAATTATGTTTCACATAATATTACTTTATTTATTCGTTACTCTATATACATCAGAAAAACTTCTATAAGGTCACAAATACAGATTTAGTTAGTCACTCAGACCCTTCAAAAGATCAAAGTCAATTTCAATCCGTAGAGAATATCCCATGTTGAACACACAATAATTCATTTCAATATCAATATATCATTAATCCAGTCTCCTATTAATACATCATAGATATAACAATAGGATGTGGGAAGCACATGACTTTCCCTGCAGACTTATATCCACGTTCTCTTTATTTTAATTGAATTTAATTCACTTTTAATTCAATTTTCGTTCTCATTTGGTAACTAAACTTATTTTCAAAGGTGGCGTAGAGAAAATACGAAAAAACTAAAATTACCCGAGAACGGCTAGTCCTAATGTGATGGGGTTGGTCTTATTCTTTTCTTCGTTAAAAATTACGTATAAAACAAGCATTTAATGGGTATATTTGATTATACGTAGTTTTTTATTTTAGATTTTGGCGATTTTTGAGGGCCAATTTGCAAAAAAAGCAGGGTTATTTTTTTTCCGAATCGTACCAAAGTCTAATCAGCACCAGGGTATCCCACAAGCGAATTATCTACCGAATTTTGTGAAATCCGGTTCATTAGTTTTTCAGCTAGAATGGATATAGGCAATTTTTGCAAGCCATTTCACAAAAAAAAGGCGGGTTCTGTCTTTATGAATCCTACCGAAAACAAATCAGCACCAAGGTCTCATCCAAGTGACTTACCTACCAAATTTTATGGAATTCGGTCCATTAATTTTTGAGTTAGAGTGGATACATACATTGCACAGACAGACACACACAGAGACGTCACGCTAAAAAATAGTTTTTTCGTATTCTAAAGGTCTCGAAAAGTATAGATCCATCGAAAACTCGAGTTGTGATTTTCGGTATGATTCCAATACTTTCCCTATACATTACCATGTATTGCAGGGAAAGTAAAAACCAGAAGTTTGCAGGAACACCAACAGCATTATTACGCAGTTACAAGGACGCCATTGCTGTTACTTAACATGATGAACCCAATTCACTTAACTTAGCGTTTGAATCTTAACTTATTACATCATTTTATAACAATATACTCAATTATACATAAAACCTTTCAATACTATATTATACAGAAACACATCAGGAACATTTTAAGAACACTTTCACAATTCAAATAAGCTTTTATAGCATAATAAACTACTGATAATCACCAGCTCAAAAAACGACCTTTCAATACGACGCCATTACTTGGGACGCTATTGCTCGGTATAAGAATTGCTGAATTTCTTTCACGCAAAATTATTTAGCTCTGGAGTCTAGAATAAAAGTGATATATTAATTGCTTTTACATAGAGAGCCAGACGATTTATATTTCGATGGCGTCATTTGAATAAAGTTCATTTTTTTGGATGAAGTTTCAAATATAATAAATTATTGTAGTACTGTGATAATTTAAAATATATCATCTCTGAATGTATCGTATTTTAGAGATGTTTAAATAAAATTCAGTGGGAAAGTGTTTCATTATCAATAGTTTATATATGATTGATCTTTCTTATTTAAATTTAAATTTAAATGCCTCACCTGTTAACAAAAATCATGAAAAGTACATGTATTGTTATTATTCCTATTATTGTTATTATTATTATTATTATTTTATGTGAAACATAAAGTGAGCAGGGTATGAAGTACATCAAAAAAGATGTGGCAGGGATTAAACGGACATATGTAATGGAAGTGACATCATATTGTTATGTATATGCGTAACAGAAAATATAACGAAATTCTTTGTTATAATTTGAAAGTTTGTGCCGCTTGACCTTGATGATGAATTTGAAGAAATATTGCCAACTTGGCAACCCTTGGCAAGTTCTAGAAACTTCTCGAATTTTGTAAATTAGTTGTGAATTTTAAAAGTTACGCGCTTTTTCCGGAATTTTACACAGATAGCCTATAAGGCTGATCATCATTTAGTGGGGTTCTCGACATGATACGAGTGAAAGTATCTATCAAATTTAATACAAAATCCAATATGCAATTTTTCGTATGATGACTCTTTTGCTCTTATTAAACATTTCTGGCAGAGAAGTCGAGAAAACATTAAATTTTTAGATCTGGAACATATGTGCTTCAAATACGAAATACCCAGTGGTCAATGAATTTAATATAAAGATTCTGAATATCAAAAACCGTTTCAAATTAATATATAACAAGAAAGATCAATCATGTTTAAAGCATTAATTATGAAACACTTTCCAATTGAAATGCAATTTTATTTAAATAGTTCTAAAATATGATGCATTCAGCGCTGATATTTCAAAATTATCACAGTACTATAGTAATTTGTGAAAGCTTTAAACTTCATCGAAAATAAAAATGCAAGTTAAATAAAATTAATTTTATTCAAATGACGTCATCGAAATATGAATTGCTTGCTTATCTATATAAAATCAATGAATATTTCATTCATATCACTTATATTCCAGACGCCAGAGCTAAATAATTTTGCGTTAGAAAAATTCAGTAATTCTTATGCAACTCATTTTACAATCGCTTGATTTGTTTACATTCTGCAGAGGTTAAAATTAGCTTCGTTGTAGAAATAATCTAACCTTAGTAATCATTTAAAATAAAAAATATTGTAATTGCGTAGGCACAGAATTTAGATGCAGATCATATGCAAAAATAAAGCGGTTTTAGGGCGGATGCAACACTAAATATAAATATAAGCGTTCCTTAAAAATCACGATTTTCACACAACGATAAAAAAAATAGATGCCATATTACTTTCGTTATATACATAATGTATAAGGAAAGTATTGTGACGGGGTCGAAAATTTGAATTCGATTTTTCGACGGGGGAGCACGTTTCAAGCATCCCTGATCACGAATCAAGCATTTTTGAAGGGATGTGTCTGTGTGTGTGTGTGTGTGTGTATGTGTGTGTGTGTGTGTGTGTGTGTGTGTGTGTGTGTGTGTGTGTGTGTGTGTGTGTGTGTCTGTCAGTGAGTCTGTGGAGGCGATAACTGACGAACGAATGGACCGATTCGAACGAAATTTGGTACAAAAATCACAATCCGTAAACACTGGAAGCCTGTTGTTTTTATATGCAATCGAGTGTTCAGAACCCCCCTAAATTTTCGAGTGAAATTTTGAAAAAATCGTCAAAAAATCAAAACTGCTAATAAAGTTACGCAAATAGACATTTCTTATGTAATTTTTCATTAGAAAACGATTGACATAAATTTTAGAACGCTAACATAAACCGTTCTCGAGATATTGCATATTTATCAAAAAAATTATCAAAAAGTCATCTATATAAATAAAAATGAAAATCTGTCTGTCTGTCTGTCTGTCTGTCTGTCTGTCTGTCTGTCTGTCTGTCTGTCTGTCTGTTTGTCCCATCATCACGGGAGAACGGCTGAACCGAATTTGATGAAATTTTGTGGGTAGCCCAGAAATAGCCCCACTTAAAATTATATCCGTGTTTTGAGTTTTTACGACCAGTGGTTCTCGAGATATTAGTAAAAAACGAAATTTTCGTTTGTCTCATCATCACGGAAAAACGGCTGAACCGAATTTAATGAAATTTGGTGGATAGCCTTGAAATATCCCCCCATAAATTTTGTCCAAGTTTCGAGTTTCTAAGACCTGGGGTTGTCGAGATATTAATGAAAAACGGAACTTTTTCCTAGGAGTTCTACTCCCTAACTCCGTGGTTTATCCAAACGAAAAGCTTGAAAATCGTTTGAAAGTGAATTAAAATTTAATCTCTGAGTTTGATGGGAGATTGTTTGCGTTAATTAGTCACTTTCTGAAAAAATGTATTGTTTGAAACATGATTTAAAGGGGAAATCTATCTCCATGGTTCATGGTTTATTTAAAACAAGCTTTTACCGAACAATGAGAAGTATAGAGAAATCAAAATCGTTATTTAATTTCGCAGTTTATGTTATAAGACATGACATATTTAACATGTTATAAGATTCTATCTTATATCATGTTACTCAGAAACGCAATTAAATTAAATCTGTCTGTTAATTTTAATAATTATTTTTTCGATTTGAATAATAAATAAATGGATATAAAAATATATTTTAGAAAAGAACGATTTGATTTTTCTTATAGCATTTTTGACTGGATAATATCAATTACGGTCTTCAGGTTTAAAAATTATTATTATTTATATTTTCGGGGATTATTGATTCAAGGATTACTGATATTTTCAAGTTATTATGCAATTATTTTATTATGACAAAAAATTGTTTAAACTCATATATTGTATGTTGTACGAATCTTCTACAAATACACGTGTATATCTTTTAATCTACGAGAATATAAGTAGTACAGGTATATTAACATATGTTTTGATATATATTGGCATATATTGGAATCAATTACGACCTTCTGGTATAAAGAGTACGGATATTATTGATGTTTTCAATTTATTACATCATCTCTTTTATTTTGGCAAATATTTTTGAGACGCATATTGTAATACGGGTAATCTTCTACTAACACATTGGCATATTTTCTGATCTGCGACAATATAATTAGTACGGGGTTGCATATATTCATTCAATTCCTATTTTTTCTTCTGTAAATTTGCTTACAAAAGGAGGCAGGATGTTTTATTCTTCAGATCTGAGCGTGAAGATAATTTTGCATAGTGAGAACATATATTCTTAAACTTCTCTTTAGGAGCAATAAATTTAATATTTTAACAGAATTTGCACATGATTGCGAACTATAAGTTCCTTTAAATTATACACTCCGTACGAATAACGGATTAAATTAAATGTGTTTGTTAATGTTTTTATTATTTTTTTTCGATTTAAATAATAAATAAATGGATAAATGGATATAAAAGTATATCTTATGAATGGACGGTTTGATTTTTCTTTTAATTATATTAATTGCTGACTGCGTACATCAATTTCATTTATTTTGGCAAAGAGTTTTCAAGTTTATATCGTATTTAGCTACTAAACTCATATATTGTGTTTAGCCAATAAATTCATATAGCCGATTGTTCAAACAGAAAAAGAGTAGAGCGGGTATATCTTCTAATACAATTGTAGTGTTTTCATTTAGTATATTGAAACGGGATAAGAATGTTTCATTCAGATCTGCAAATTCAAAGCTACGAATTTGGAGGGATATCGCTAATTTGACAACTTTTCTTAAACTTTGCCAAATTGACGGAAATGTCGCCAAATTGATATAAACGACACACAAACAGCTGCCATAAACCTTCGGGTTGGTCGTGTGGCTTGGGTCTTCTACATATCAATGAAATTTTTTTTTGTTTTGTTAGAAGAGAGTACTGAAATGATGTTTGGTTAGCATTTCTCTGTCAGACCAACCATCCTACTTAGTAATACATTTAGCGAATTTTTAAAATGTCACCAAATTGATAAAAATGTTTTCAAATCTATAAAAATATCTTGAAATTGATAAAATTGCGCTACATAAATGATATTAATTGTTTTTTGTTAGGGGATAGTATTGTGATGATATTTCGTCAATTTGTCGCAAAGTGGAACTGTCAGTTCTACAGTCCCACTTGGCGATAAATTTGGCGATTTTTTAAAATGTCGCCAATTTGACGAAACTGTCGCCAAATGTTCCATAGAAATATAACTATTTAGACGATATTTTTTCTACCAATTTATTTGAAGCAAATGATATCATGTTGCTTAACAACGGATTTAAATCCAATGTGTTTATGCGGCAGACGATTTTTATTAAATCCTTTCCGATTTGAATAATGAAGATATGTATATAAAATAAATTTCATTGCCATTTCATTTTGGACTGGATAATATCAATTATACTCTTCAGGTTTAAACATTATTATTATTGATATTTTCAGGAATTATTGATTCAGGGATTATTGATATTTTTAAGTTATTACGCCATTGTTTTATTGCGGCAAAAATTGCTGATACACGCATATTGTACGCTGTACGAGTAATCTTCTAGGAATGCACGGGTATATCTTCTAACCTACGAGAATATAAGTAGTACAGGTATATTGGCATATATTTTGACATATATTGGCATATATATTGGAATCAAGTACAGTCTTCTGGTATGAAGATTAAGGGGATTAATTATATATTCAATTTATTACGTCGTCTGTTGTATTTTACCAAAAAACATTTGTGACTCATATTGCAAAACGGGAAATCTTCTACTAATAATCGGACATTTTAAGTAGTACGTGTATATCTTCCCATATAATTTTAGCACTTTAATTTTGACATATATTGGAATAAATGACTGTCTTCAGATTTAAAGATTACGGGTGTATTGGTATTTTCAATTTATACATGTAATGTACTAATACAGTTTATATTTTCTAATATTCGCGTATATAATTAGTACGGGTCCCATACAATTTTAACGCTTTTATTTTGCATATATTGATTCAATTCCATATTTTTTTTATATTTGCTTACATAAGGGGTCCACGATGTTTTATTCTTCAGATATGTCCATGAAGATAATTTTATATAGCGAGAACAGAGATTCTTAAACTTCTTTTTAGGAGCATTATATTAAATATTTTAACAGAATATTTTGCTTAAACATGTCATTTAGTATACTATAAGAATTTGGGCATGATTATGAATTTCAAGTTTCTTTATATTATATACTCCGTACGAAGAACGGGTATGCTGCTAGTCTATATAAATAAAAATGAAAATCTGTCTGTCTGTCTGTCTGTCTGTCTGTCTGTCTGTCTGTCTGTTTGTCACACCATCACGGGAGAACGGCTGAACCGAATTTGATGAAATTTTGTGGGTAGCCCAGAAATAGCCCCACTTAAAATTATATCCGTGTTTTGAGTTTCTACGACCAGTGGTTCTCGAGATATTAGTAAAAAACGAAATTTTCGTTTGTCTCATCATCACGGAAAAACGGCTGAACCGAATTTAATGAAATTTAATGAATAGCCTTGAAATATCCCCCCATAAATTTTATCCAAGTTTCGAGTTTCTAAGACCTGGGGTTGTCGAGATATTAATGAAAAACGGAACTTTTTCCTAGGAGTTCTACTCCCTAACTCCGTGGTTTATCCAAACGAAAAGCTTGAAAATCGTTTGAAAGTGAATTAAAATTTAATCTCTGAGTTTGATGGGAGATTTTTTGCGTTAATTAGTCACTTTCTGAAAACATGAATTGTTTGAAACATGATTTAAAGGGGAAATCTATCTCCATGGTTCATGGTTTATTTAAAACAAGCTTTTACCGAACAATGAGAAGTATAGAGAAATCAAAATCGTTATTTAATTTCGCAGTTTATGTTATAAGACATGACATATTTAACATGTTATAAGATTCTATCTTATATCATGTTACTCAGAAACGCAATTAAATTAAATCTGTCTGTTAATTTTAATAATTATTTTTTCGATTTGAATAATAAATAAATGGATATAAAAATATATTTTAGAAAAGAACGATTTGATTTTTCTTATAGCATTTTTGACTGGATAATATCAATTACGGTCTTCAGGTTTAAAAATTATTATTATTTATATTTTCGGGGATTATTGATTCAAGGATTACTGATATTTTCAAGTTATTATGCAATTATTTTATTATGACAAAAAATTGTTTAAACTCATATATTGTATGTTGTACGAATCTTCTACAAATACACGTGTATATCTTTTAATCTACGAGAATATAAGTAGTACAGGTATATTAACATATGTTTTGATATATATTGGCATATATTGGAATCAATTACGACCTTCTGGTATAAAGAGTACGGATATTATTGATGTTTTCAATTTATTACATCATCTCTTTTATTTTGGCAAATATTTTTGAGACGTATATTGTAATACGGGTAATCTTCTACTAACACATTGGCATATTTTCTGATCTGCGACAATATAATTAGTACGGGGTTGCATATATTCATTCAATTCCTATTTTTTCTTCTGTAAATTTGCTTACAAAAGGAGGCAGGATGTTTTATTCTTCAGATCTGAGCGTGAAGATAATTTTGCATAGTGAGAACATATATTCTTAAACTTCTCTTTAGGAGCAATAAATTTAATATTTTAACAGAATTTGCACATGATTGGGAACTATAAGTTCCTTTAAATTATACACTCCGTACGAATAACGGATTAAATTAAATGTGTTTGTTAATGTTTTTATTATTTTTTTTCGATTTAAATAATAAATAAATGGATAAATGGATATAAAAGTATATCTTATGAATGGACGGTTTGATTTTTCTTTTAATTATATTAATTGCTGACTGCGTACATCAATTTCATTTATTTTGGCAAAGAGTTTTCAAGTTTATATCGTATTTAGCTACTAAACTCATATATTGTGTTTAGCCAATAAATTCATATAGCCGATTGTTCAAACAGAAAAAGAGTAGAGCGGGTATATCTTCTAATACAATTGTAGTGTTTTCATTTAGTATATTGAAACGGGATAAGAATGTTTCATTCAGATCTGCAAATTCAAAGCTACGAATTTGGAGGGATATCGCTAATTTGACAACTTTTCTTAAACTTTGCCAAATTGACGGAAATGTCGCCAAATTGATATAAACGACACACAAACAGCTGCCATAAACCTTCGGGTTGGTCGTGTGGCTTGGGTCTTCTACATATCAATGAAATTTTTTTTTGTTTTGTTAGAAGAGAGTACTGAAATGATGTTTGGTTAGCATTTCTCTGTCAGACCAACCATCCTACTTAGTAATACATTTAGCGAATTTTTAAAATGTCACCAAATTGATAAAAATGTTTTCAAATCTATAAAAATATCTTGAAATTGATAAAATTGCGCTACATAAATGATATTAATTGTTTTTTGTTAGGGGATAGTATTGTGATGATATTTCGTCAATTTGTCGCAAAGTGGAACTGTCAGTTCTACAGTCCCACTTGGCGATAAATTTGGCGATTTTTTAAAATGTCGCCAATTTGACGAAACTGTCGCCAAATGTTCCATAGAAATATAACTATTTAGACGATATTTTTTCTACCAATTTATTTGAAGCAAATGATATCATGTTGCTTAACAACGGATTTAAATCCAATGTGTTTATGCGGCAGACGATTTTTATTAAATCCTTTCCGATTTGAATAATGAAGATATGTATATAAAATAAATTTCATTGCCATTTCATTTTGGACTGGATAATATCAATTATACTCTTCAGGTTTAAACATTATTATTATTGATATTTTCAGGAATTATTGATTCAGGGATTATTGATATTTTTAAGTTATTACGCCATTGTTTTATTGCGGCAAAAATTGCTGATACACGCATATTGTACGCTGTACGAGTAATCTTCTAGGAATGCACGGGTATATCTTCTAACCTACGAGAATATAAGTAGTACAGGTATATTGGCATATATTTTGACATATATTGGCATATATATTGGAATCAAGTACAGTCTTCTGGTATGAAGATTAAGGGGATTAATTATATATTCAATTTATTACGTCGTCTGTTGTATTTTACCAAAAAACATTTGTGACTCATATTGCAAAACGGGAAATCTTCTACTAATAATCGGACATTTTAAGTAGTACGTGTATATCTTCCCATATAATTTTAGCACTTTAATTTTGACATATATTGGAATAAATGACTGTCTTCAGATTTAAAGATTACGGGTGTATTGGTATTTTCAATTTATACATGTAATGTACTAATACAGGTTATATTTTCTAATATTCGCGTATATAATTAGTACGGGTCCCATACAATTTTAACGCTTTTATTTTGCATATATTGATTCAATTCCATATTTTTTTTATATTTGCTTACATAAGGGGTCCACGATGTTTTATTCTTCAGATATGTCCATGAAGATAATTTTATATAGCGAGAACAGAGATTCTTAAACTTCTTTTTAGGAGCATTATATTAAATATTTTAACAGAATATTTTGCTTAAACATGTCATTTAGTATACTATAAGAATTTGGGCATGATTATGAATTTCAAGTTTCTTTATATTATATACTCCGTACGAAGAACGGGTATGCTGCTAGTCTATATAAATAAAAATGAAAATCTGTCTGTCTGTCTGTCTGTCTGTCTGTCTGTCTGTCTGTCTGTTTGTCACACCATCACGGGAGAACGGCTGAACCGAATTTGATGAAATTTTGTGGGTAGCCCAGAAATAGCCCCACTTAAAATTATATCCGTGTTTTGAGTTTCTACGACCAGTGGTTCTCGAGATATTAGTAAAAAACGAAATTTTCGTTTGTCTCATCATCACGGAAAAACGGCTGAACCGAATTTAATGAAATTTAATGAATAGCCTTGAAATATCCCCCCATAAATTTTATCCAAGTTTCGAGTTTCTAAGACCTGGGGTTGTCGAGATATTAATGAAAAACGGAACTTTTTCCTAGGAGTTCTACTCCCTAACTCCGTGGTTTATCCAAACGAAAAGCTTGAAAATCGTTTGAAAGTGAATTAAAATTTAATCTCTGAGTTTGATGGGAGATTTTTTGCGTTAATTAGTCACTTTCTGAAAACATGAATTGTTTGAAACATGATTTAAAGGGGAAATCTATCTCCATGGTTCATGGTTTATTTAAAACAAGCTTTTACCGAACAATGAGAAGTATAGAGAAATCAAAATCGTTATTTAATTTCGCAGTTTATGTTATAAGACATGACATATTTAACATGTTATAAGATTCTATCTTATATCATGTTACTCAGAAACGCAATTAAATTAAATCTGTCTGTTAATTTTAATAATTATTTTTTCGATTTGAATAATAAATAAATGGATATAAAAATATATTTTAGAAAAGAACGATTTGATTTTTCTTATAGCATTTTTGACTGGATAATATCAATTACGGTCTTCAGGTTTAAAAATTATTATTATTTATATTTTCGGGGATTATTGATTCAAGGATTATTGATATTTTCAAGTTATTATGCAATTATTTTATTATGACAAAAATTGTTTAAACTCATATATTGTATGTTGTACAAATCTTCTACAAATACACGTGTATATCTTTTAATCTACGAGAATATAAGTAGTACAGGTATATTGACATATGTTTTAATATATATTGGCATATATCGGAATCAATTACGACCTTCTAGTATAAAGAGTACGGATATTATTGATGTTTTCAGTTTATTACGTCATCTCTTTTATTTTGGCAAATATTGTAAGACGCATATTGTAATACGGGTAATCTTCTACTAACACATTGGCATATTTTCTGGTCTGCGACAATATAATTCGCACGGGGTTGCATATATTCATTCAATTCCTATTTTTTCTTCTGTAAATTTGCTTACAAAAGGAGGCAGGATGTTTTATTTTTCAGATCTGATCGTGAAGATAATTTTGCATAGTGAGAACATATATTCTTAAACTTCTCTTTAGGAGCAATAAATTTAATATTTTAACAGAATTTGCACATGATTGCGAACTTTAAGTTTCTTTAAATTATACACTCCGTACGAATAACGGGTGTGCTGTTAGTGGTTAATAAATTTTAACATTTTAGGAGGATATATCATGTTGCTCGGCATCGCAATTAAATTAAATGTGTTTGTTAATGTTTTTATTATTTTTTTTTCGATTTAAATAATAAATAAATGGATAAATGGATATAAAATATATCATATGAATGGACGGTTTGATTTTTCTTTTAATTATATTAATTGCTGACTGCGTACATCAATTTCATTTATTTTGGCAAAGAGTTTTCAAGCTTATATCGTATTTATCTACTAAACTCATATATTGTGTTTAGCCAATAAATTCATATAGCCGATTGTTGAAACAGAAAAAGAGTAGAGCGGGTATATCTTCTAATACAATTGTAGTGTTTTCATTTAGTATATTGAAACGGGATAAGAATGTTTCATTCAGATCTGCAAATTCAAAGCTACGAATTTGGAGGGATATCGCTAATTTGACAACTTTTCTTAAACTTTGCCAAATTGACGGAAATGTTGCCAAATTGATATAAACGACACACAAACAGCTGCCATAAACCTTCGGGTTGGTCGTGTGGCTTGGGTCTTCTATATATCAATGAAATTTTTTTTTGTTTTGTTAGAAGAGAGTACTGAAATGATGTTTGGTTAGCATTTATCTGTCAGACCAACCATCCTACTTAGTAATACATTTAGCGAATTTTTAAAATGTCACCAAATTGATAAAAATGTTTTCAAATCTGTAAAAATATCTTGAAATTGATAAAATTGCGCTACATAAATGATATTAATTGTTTTTTGTTAGGGGATAGTATTGTGATGATATTTCGTCAATTTGTCGCAAAGTGGAACTGTCAGTTCTACAGTCCCACTTGGCGATAAATTTGGCGATTTTTTAAAATGTCACTAATTTGACGAAACTGTCGCCAAATGTTCCATAGAAATATAACTATTTAGACGATATTTTTTCTACCAATTTATTTGAAGCAAATGATACCATGTCGCTTAGCAACGGATTTAAATCCAATGTGTTTATGCGGCAGACGATTTTTATTAAATCCTTTGCGATTTGAATAATGAAGATATGTATATAAAATAAATTTCATTGCCATTTCATTTTGGACTGGATAATATCAATTATACTCTTCAGGTTTAAACATTATTATTATTGATATTTTCCGGAATTATTGATTCAGAGATTATTGATATTTTTAAGTTATTACGCCATTGTTTTATTGCGGCAAAAATTGCTGACACACGTATATTGTATGTTGTACGAGTAATCTTCTAGGAATGCACGGGTATATCTTCTAACCTACGAGAATATAAGTAGTACAGGTATATTGGCATATATTTTGACATATATTGGCATATATATTGGAATCAAGTACAGTCTTCTGGTATGAAGATTAAGGGGATTAATTATATATTCAATTTATTACGTCGTCTGTTGTATTTTACCAAAAAACATTTGTGACTCATATTGCAAAACGGGTAATATTCTACTAATAATCGGACATTATAAGTAGTACGTGTATATCTTCCCATATAATTTTAGCACTTTAATTTTGACATATATTGGAATAAATGACTGTCTTCAGATTTAAAGATTACGGGTTTATTGGTATTTTCAATTTATACATGTAATCTACTAATACAGGTTATATTTTCTAATATTCGCGTATATAATTAGTACGGGTCCCATACAATTTTAACGCTTTTATTTTGCATATATTGATTCAATTCCATATTTTTTTTTATATTTGCTTACATAAGGGGTCCAAGATGTTTTATTCTTCAGATATGTCCATGAAGATAATTTTATATAGCGAGAACAGAGATTCTTAAACTTCTTTTTAGGAGCATTATATTAAATATTTTAACAGAATATTTTGCTTAAACATGTCATTTAGTATACTATAAGAATTTGGGCATGATTATGAATTTCAAGTTTCTTTATATTATATACTCCGTACGAAGAACGGGTATGCTGCTAGTATAAAATAAAAATAAAAATATTTTCTATTAAGAAACATGTTCAATTTTCATATGTACTACCATGCGATAAATCTGGTGACTTCATTCTCGTGGATCTAGCTCGTTCCATTCATGAAAAAAGATACTTTTGTATTTGAACGCCAATAGTCATTTATCTGCTGTAAGAATAACTTATTTCTCCGTCCATAATGCTTGGCGAGATTTTAGCGACGAATTTGGCGGAATATCGCCAACTTGGCGACATTTTTAATTCTTGCCAAAAATCACCAAATTTTTAATTCTTAACAAAAATCTCGCCAAAAATGATAAAAATGAAGCTGAATTAATGAAAATGGCGACTAATTGAAGAAAATTCAATATCTTGGAAAGAAAATAAATATCTACTATAAGAATAACATTTTTTTAACTGTAAAAGCAGTAAATTCATTGCATTATATAAGGAAAGTCATGTGTTGTCCACATCAGATTTTTTATTTTACAGTGAGTCATGTGATTTCTTCGTATAATATGGGTGTAACTATTATTTCAATTTTTATTTAAAAAACTACTTAACATATTATGAATTTTTTTTTACACACTTGATAATTTGAAGATTTCCAAAAATTTTCGAAGTAATTTGTGAATTTTACTTCCGCTTAGAAATGTTTGAAAAATTAGATCCCGTAGGAATCTATATACTTCATTTATTCAACCCGTCTTAAATCCAAAACTCATAGGGCGATATTATTCTTTTACATTCCCATATGTACCACCAACCGTCTCAAAGCCATACTAAAATTTCATTTTGATAAAGTCATTTTTACGGCAATTATCGTGCGAATGGACAGACAGACAGAATGAACAAGTTCATTCATACTGTGGCGCTCCTGTATACCCCCTTCAGTCATAAATACTTTACAGCTAAGCTGGAAAGTGTTAAAAATGGAGCACATTTTATAATTCTGTTAACATTGCGGTATGTAAAACAATATTTCGGTCACTGTATGTTACCTTATTTCCATGCTTTTCAGATATTTTAATTTATACATGAATTATTGTTACAAAAAAATTCTATTGTTTCATTAGAAGAATGGCCAGTGCCCTCTTTCGGTTTTTGAAATGGTTACAGATTAAATCATAGAAGAATTGAGTTATAAAATGTAAAAAAAAATCTGATGTGGACAACACATGACTTTCCCTGCAAACTCAAATTCAAATATTCTATATTTCTTTAATAATTCATTAGATTGAGTTTAATTGAACCAAATAACACTAAATTTGCATTTTTAATTCAATTTTTGTTTTTATTTGGTAATTGAACATTTTTCCGAAATCGGCGAAACAAAAATGCAAGAAATCTCAAATATCTTGAGAACGGTTAGTCCTAAGTATAATGGAGTGTATTATATTATTTTTCTCTTCAAAAATTGCATATAAAACAAGAATTTATTTGATACGTTTGATAATATCCTACTTTTATAATATCTTTCTTTTTTTTAGATTTTGGCGAATTCGGCGGGTCTTTTCGTAAAAAAAGGCAGGTTTGTTCTTTTCTGAATTGTACAAAAATCTAATCAGCAGCAGAGTATCCCACAAGTAACTTATCTACCAGATTTTGTGAAATTTAGTCAATTAGTATTTTAGCTAGAGCGGATACAGTAAATTTTTGCGAGCCATTTCGTAAAAAATGCAGGTTCTTCTTTTCCGAATCGTACCAAATTCTAATAAGCACCAAAGTATCCAACAAGTAACTTATCTACCAAATTTTATGAAATTTGGTCAATTAGTATTTTAGCTAGAGTGGATACATAAAATTTTTATGGGACATTTCGCAAAAAGAGGCGGGTTCTGTTTTTACGAATCCTACCAAAAAATATTAGCACCCGGGTCTCACCCAAGTGACTTACATACCAAATTTTATGAAATTCGGTCCATTAATTTATTAGTTAGAGTGGATACATACATTGTACAGACAGACAGACAGACAGACGCACAGACACACACACAGACACACACACAGACGTCACGCTAAAAATAGTTTTTCGTATTCTAGAGGTTTCGAAACGTGTAGATCCGTCGAAAACTCGAGTTGCGATTTTCGACATGATTCCAATACTTTCCCTATACATTACCATGTATTGCAGGGAAAGTAAAAATCGTCTGCTATAACTATGAATTACAATATCTATGTACACAATACTATATCTATGTACTCTGTGTATAATATTACAATATCTATGTACACAAATAGAGTTAATTAAGAAAATGTAGGTTATTTTCTTCATGCGCATGATGGTATAAAAGAATGGTATAAAAGGTGGAACAAGAAATTAGGATTTTAATTGTTTTCAATAAAAATTCAAGATTTTAGATTTTTTTTCATTATAGGTCAAGTCTCACGTGCATGTAAAGTTTCACGTTTCTATACCTTCAACAGTTTGGACTCTGTAATTCATTGCTCTGTAATTCATGTCAGTCAGCCTCATTCAGTTGTATGACAGATAAAATATTTAAATTGCTAACTCAATCCTTTTCCTTTTAATATGTTTGGCAACATCTGAGTTCGAGTGCCAGTATACAGGGGCGCCCTCCCAAGCTATACTCGGGATTGAGAAACATCCTCTTGCAAAAACTAATCCATAAAATATACTGTCTTTCACATTATAATAATTATTAACATAACTGTCGCAATTAATCTCAGTAAAAGTTCCATTCTTTCTAACGTTAATGAAGATTTGGAATACCATCATATCTAAACATATTCTACAGCGAAAATAGAAAAAGCAATCTATACGACTCTATAACTTTTAATAATGATTTCATACCTGTGTTAGCAAATTATACCGAGTGTTCAAAAAACCCAGTTCTTTTGCAGCCCATTTACTCTTGCTAATGTGTCTATCCATGAGTTATAGTGAATGATAATAGAATTAATGTTTCGTTTTAACGTCAATTAATCATGTTTTCCTAAAAGGGTGGGAAAAAGGAGGGAAGAGTATACTAGGAATTTGCTTTTACGACTAAAAAGAAATTAATTATCTTAGTTTTCCCATTACTTGCAAGAAAGATTGTCAATACTGTTCTTTTTTTTCTTTTTGTTTAACTACAAGTATATTTATAGCTCTTTTAATTCTTATGCAAATGATTTTTTGAAAGTTTTACATCTTTTTCAGAAGAAACGTGGCTTGAGTGGTTTGATTTGGTGGAAATGGCGTCGGAACACATGGGTGCAACTTGCATCTCCGGAAATTTGAATAAAATTGAAGGTTTTTACTTTCCCTGCAATGCATGGTAATGTATAGGGAAAGTATTGGAATCATGTCGAAAATCGCAACTCGAGTTTTCGACGGATCTATACGTTTCAAGACCTCTAGAATACGAAAAAACCATTTTTAGCGTGACGTCTGTGTGTGTGTCTGTGTGTCTGTGTGTCTGTCTGTGTGTGTGTCTGTCTGTCTGTCTGTCTGTGTGTCTGTGCAGATTTTGTATCCACTCTAACTAAAAAACTAATGGACCGAATTTCACAAAATTTGGTAGGAAAGTCACTTATGAGCGAATCTGGTGCTGATTAGTTTTGGGTACGATTTGGAATAAAAGAACCCGCCTTTTATTGCGAAATGGCTCGCAAAAGCTTGTATCCACGCTAACTAAAAAACTACTGGACCGACTTTCACAAAATTCGGTAGATGAGTCACTTGTGGGTTACCCTGGTGCTGATTAGATTTTGGTACGATTCGGAAAAAAATAACCTGCATTTTTTTGCAAAATGGCCCGCAAAAATCGTCAAAATATAAAATAAAGAACTAGGTATACTCAAATATATCCATTAAATGCTCGTTTAATGCGTAATTTTTAACGACGAAAGTAATAAGATCAACCCCATTACACTAGGACTAGCCGTTCTCGAGATATTTTAGTTTTCCGTATTTTCTCTACGCCACCTTTGAAAATAAGTCCGGTTACCGAATGAGAACGAAAATTGAATTAAAAGTGAAATAAATTTAATTAAAATAAAGAGAACGTTAATATAAGTCTGCAGGGAAAGTCAGGTGCTGCCCACATCAGATTTTTTACTTTCCCTGCAATACATAGTAATGTATAGAGAAAGTATTGGAATCATACCGAAAATCATAACTGTAGTTTTCGACGGATCTACACGTTTCGAGACCTCTAGAATACGAAAAAACTATTTTTAGCGTGACGTCTGTGGGTGTGTCTGTGTGTCTGTGTGTCTGTCTGTGCAATGTCTGTATCCACTCTAACTCAAAAACTAATGGACCGAATTTCATAAAATTTGGTGTGTAAGTCACTTGTATGTGATCCTGGTGCTGATTAGTTTTTGGTACTATTCGGAATAAACCAACCCGCCTTTTTTATGAAATGGCCCTCAAAAATTGCCTGTATCCACTGTAACGAAAGAACTAACTGATCAAATTTTACAAAATTTGGTACATAAATCGCTTGTAGGTCACCCTGGTGCTGATTAGATTTTGATATGATTCGAAAAAGCAGAACCTGCATTTTTTTACGAAATGGCCCTCAAAAATTTTACATTTCAACTCTAACTCAACTAATCGACTAAATTTCTTAAAATTTAGTACATAAGTCACTTGTGGTAGACACTAGTGCTGATTCGATTTTGGTAAGATTCGGCAAATAACAACTTGCCTCTTTTAAGGAAATGGCTCGCAAAAATTTCATGTTTCCTCAATAGCTAAAATACTAATTGACTAAATTTTACAAAATTCGGTAGATAAGTTACTTTATCAGAGCTAAAATACTAATTGACTAAATTTTACAAAATTCGGTAGATAAGTTACTTGTACAATAATCTGGTGCTGATTAGATTTTGGTATTAATCGGAAAAGAACAGCCTGCCTTTTTTTACGAAATGGCCCTCAAAAATCGCCCAAATCTAAAAAAAAAGCTACGTATGTTCAAATATATCAATTAAATGCTTGTTTTATACGTAATTTTTGATGAGAAAACGAATGAGAATACCTCTATTACTCTAGGACTAACCGTTCTCGAGATATTTGAGATTTTTGACATTTAGTTATGCCACTTTTGGAAAAATGTTGAATTACCAAATAAAAACAAAAATTGAATTAAAATTGCAAATTTAGTGTTCTTTGATTCTATTAAACTCAATCTAATGAATTATTAAAGAAATAAAGAACATATGAATTTGAGTCGCAGGGAAAGTCATGTGCTGCCCACATCAGATTGTTGTTGTTGTTGTTGTTGTTGTTAATCTTCTTTAAATAGTATTGGAATGATATTTTTCTGAGAAATTTCTGAATATTTAAGTAAAAATGGTGTGAATGAACAATCCAAGCTTCCAGTTCGGAAAACAAGTGTGGATTATTTAGTTATATTAAATCAATTGCCTACGTACCCCCCCCCCCCCCTTGATTTCAAACCCTGGTGTGTTTGGGCTTCAAAAGGTCGGTGCAGTTTGTGGTCGGATCATAAAATAGGGTTGGTGAAAAGTTAGCTACAAATTGTTCTGCCAGTGTAATAATGTTTAGCATTGTTTGGCCGACTATGCATTATCACATCTAGGATAATCCTGCTTAAAATAAGTTGTAACAAATTCTAGGGTATTGGTGCAAAAATGACTTAAAATTACCAAAAAAAAAATCTTCTATGGATGCGTTGCACTCACTGCAAAATTCTACGAAAACATCTTTTACTGTGATGGAAAATTATAATAGATATTCATTGCAGTGGGTGCAAGAACAATATTTATAGAGACAAAGTTCAAAATGTATGTGCTAAATATTTGTATAGTATAGAATTAATAAAGGCTTAGCTTCAGTTTTCTTTATTTAGTGGAAGCGGTATCCTAAAAGAAAATAATCATACTGTTAAATCTTTCCATTTCCATAATACAGTATAAATGAATTAGTATAAATTAAAAGTATAAATGAATTTTTTTGCATAAAATATTTAAAGCAGAAGTTTTAAAGCTTTTGCCATCGGGAAACAATAAGCAAATAAATAAAGCATAATTAGGCAAATAATCATAATAAGGTAAAAACACCATTCTTTAAACTGGCGCTAACTTAACAAAAAATGAAACAGAGCCCTTTCCAAAATTCAATTCTAAATCCCTATCAGTCATCTTCTAAATTCTATCTATACCCAATACCGAGTACTAGAGATGTTTCAAGGAAAATGTAAATTTTTAATCTGAACTAACATCTCTAGAACCGGAAATGGAATTCCTCAGTGAGACCCTCAACCACCACTAGAATTTAATGTTGAATCCATATCAATCATCAAAGTTTTAACTGTAGTCGATTCTGAAAAAATAAATAAATGTTTAAAGGATGTTTTTTTGTCGGAAATAGAAAATAAACGGACTTTGACATCCTTGACGACCCCCCTCCCTACCCCTCAGAAACTTGTTGTTAAATCCATATCAGTCATCATCTAAGCTCTATAGGTGATTCTGAGAAATAGATGCTTCTAGGAAAATGAAAATTTTTTAACCGGAATCAAGAAAATGCCGGAAGTGAAAATCCTTAGTAAACCCCCATCCCCTAACCCTTCTGGAATTTGATGCTGATCCATAGTAGTCATCATCTAGACTCTGTAGCTAATCCTGAGAATGACATTTTTAAAGGAACAATTTTGTAGAGGAAATTGAAAATCTGGAATTGGAAATCCTTAGTGACACCCCCTCCCTTCCCCGCCATTCCACTTTCATACTGGATTCATTCCAGTTGCTCATTCTACAATCAATCCTGAAGGATTAATTGATGTTGCAAGGAAAATGCAAATTTTTGAATCGAATATCCAATCCTTAAAAACAGAACGTTTCAAGGGAAAATTTTTGCGGAAAATTTTAGTGAGCCACACTCTCTACTCCTGAATTTAATGCTGAATCTATATCAGTTATCGTCTGACCTCAATTTATAACAAATCTTGAAAAATAAATGATTCAAGGAAAATGAAATTTTTGAAACGCAAATGGAAATCCTTATTGAAATCCTCGAACTCCTTCGAAATTCGATGCAGAATCCATATTAGTCATCATCTAAGCTCTATCTATAGTAAATCCTGAGAAATAGATGCTCAAATAAGTAACTTTGAATATCGTATTCCATTTTTATTTAATGTAGTCAAATGACAATCAAAAGTGTTCTTTTTAACGCACCTGCTGCTCCATATTACTTCAGCTAATATGTACTCTTCTTGTGAAGTTTTAGCGAACGATTATTAAATCATTGTCCGTACTTTACACTCAATTAATCACGCTTTCGTTGAGGGGTCGTGGCATTACGAGGGGAAAGGGGAGTGAGGAGATTGATTCTTCTTTGGAAGAAAAAGTACCGCATTGAAAGATTTCGCATTTGAGCTGTAAAGAGAATTCTTTTTTTCTTACTTTTTGTCTTTTTAGTCATATTTGATATTTGGAGGCAGCCTCTACTCAACTTTATTATACATTGATGCTGATTGTGATACTTGGTGTATATCACTTGTATCACATTCAGTCGAAAACCCAGACCACCCGACTCGCCCTAGGGCACGAGCAGCAATTTGAGTGGCCGGAATATCGCATTCAGTGTCAAAATACAAAATTAGACGAATCTTTTTCAGATTCGAATCAAGATATTCTCAAAATATTTCTTAAAAGTTCTAAAAAAAAATATTTTTTAAGGTTGCAATCGGTCTGTTACACTAATGAATTGTATGCATTTGGTTCATCGATGCCAACATGTAGTATTTTAATATCACTTTCCTTATATACATAATGTATAAGGAAAGTAATGTGACGGGGTCGAAAATTCGAATTTGAGTTTTCGACGGGAGACCACGTTTCAAGCATCCATGATCACGAATCAAACATTTTTGAAGTGATGTCTCTCTCTGTGTGTGTGTGTGTGTGTGTGTGTGTGTGTGTGTGTCAGTGAGTCTGTGGAGACGATAACTGACGAACGAATGATCCGATTCGAGCCAAATTTGGTACAAAAATCACAATTCGTATACACTGGAAGCTTATTGTTTTTATACGCAATCGAATGTTCAGAAATCCCCTAAATTTCCGAATGAAATTTTGATAAAATCGTCAAAAAATCAAAACCACTAATAAAGTTACGCAAATAGACATTTCTTATGTAATTTTTCATTAGAAAACGATTGACATAAAGTTTAGAACGCTAACATGAATCGTTCTCGAGATATTGTACATTTTTCAAAAAAATTATCAAAAAGTCAGATAAAATAAAAAAAAATATTTCTTATTGAGGAACATGTTCACTTTTCATATGTAATACCATGCGATAAATTGGGTTACATCATTCTCGTGGAACTAGCTCATTCCATTCATGAAAAAATATACTTTTAGTAATACTTTTGTGTTTGAACGCCAATAGTCATTTATCTGCTGTAAGAATAACTTATTTCTTAGTGCATAACGCTTGGCGAGGTTTTGGCGACGAATTTGGCAGAATGTCGCCAACTTGGCGACTTTTTGAAATGTTGCCAAATTAACGAAAATCTCGCCAAATGGATAAAAATGACGCTAAATCAATGAAAATGATGACTAATTGTCGAAAATTCAATATCTTGGAAAGAATATTAGTATCTACTATAAGAAAAACCTATTTTTTTTTTACTGTAAAAGTAGTAAATTCATCACATTATATAAGGAAAGTCATGTGTTGCCCACATCAGATTTTCCTTTACATTTATAGTGTAGTTCAAAAGTTCAAATTATCAATTTTCCATGATTACGGTTTCCAAATGTAATGGCTCCACTTACTTGAAAAACTTCTTTTCTTAAACCGTTTTTGCTGATCACATCTTTTCCTTTAATTTTTCCAAAGCTTTCATTCATTGTTTTTATCGTACCAATATTGTCCCCAATTGCACGCTCCTTTGTTTTTTGATGCTGTCTCACTCTTGCCTAATACCCCTATTCATACTGCTACTGATGTTATTGCCAAATATCTTCATTGTAAAAAAATATTCTATTTCGTCCATCATTTCTGCATTGAACATTGTTTAGGGAATCCATTATTTTGATTTATGTGACGAAATGTTTTTCCCAATGGATGGTGCCCCTATAACCTATAGGGGCTTAAGCTGTATTTCCATGCAAAGAATACATCATCCATGTAATGACATTAAAAAACAGGTCTTGCAAAGAAGAAAAAATTTCATTCTCAAGTGTTTACCTAATGCCCCTATCCATACTGCTACTAATGTTATTGCCAAATATCTTCGTTGTAAAAAAATATTCTATTTCGTTCATCCTTTCTGCATTGAACATTGTTGCGGGGATCCATTATTTTGATTTATGTGACGACATGTTTGTTCCAATGGATGGTGCCCCTATAGCCTATAGGGGCTTAAGCTGTACTTTCATACAATAAACACATCATCCACGTAATGACATTAAAAAACAGGACTTGCAAAGAAGACAAAATTTAATTCCCAAGTGTTTGCAAAACAGTATCGACCAGGATGCTACATAAAGGACGGCAGTCCTTTATGTAGCAGTGAAAAACTGGTTTTTTAGCTAGAATGGAAACATGCAATGTTTGCAGACCATTTGACAAACAAAGGCAGTTTTTTTTTAATCCCAAATCGTACTAAAATCTAATCAGCACCAGAGTCAGCCACAATTGACTTACCTGTGAAATTTTATAAAATTTGGTATATTAGTTTTAGTTACAGTGGGTACATGAATTGCACAGACAGACGTACAGAGACACACACACAGACACATACACAGACACACACACAGACACACACATACACAGACACACTTACACACAGACAGACACATACACAGACACATACAAAGACACACACACAGACAGACACATACACAGACACAGACACAGACACACACACACAGACAGACACATACACAGACACAGACACAGACACACACACACAGACAGACACATACACAGACACATACACAGACACACACACAAACACATGCACAGACATATTGCACACAGACACAGAGAGAGAGAGAGATACACACACGTCACGTAAAAATAGTTTTTTCGTGTTCTAGAGATCCCAAAGCATGTAGATCCGTTGAAAACTCGAGTTGCGATTTCGACACGATTCCAATACTTCCCTTATACATTACCACGTATTGTAGGGAAAGTAATAATTTTAAAAGCGGATCCACAACCACTGCGCAGATCAAAAGTCATCGTATTCCAAATATTTATTCAAATTAAATGCAAAACAAACCTATAGAAACCACCAAAAATGTTGCTATCGTTTATAAAGATTCTAATTGATCAAAGTCACTGGGTTTAGAAATACGGACAAGGACAAAAATGTTTTGTTTGTCTTCATGTATTAATCTTCGAAGTATAGAATATACGAGAGAGTAAATCATTTTCCCTGTTGGCTCAATTTAATCATTTTAGATGCTTTGTGTGAGAGGAATGATTGGTTGGCGAAGGGTGAAAATATTTTTTTACAGTTTCGTGTAACACATCAATGGAGACTGCGCGTCATTTCACTTTCCCTGCAATACATAGTAATGTATAGGGAAAGTATTGGAATCGTGGCAAAAATCGCAAATCGAGTTTTCGACGGATCTACACGTTTTGAGATCTCTAGGACACGAAAAAACTATTTTTAAAGTGACGTCTGTGTGTGTGTCTGTGTGTGAGTCTGTGTGTGTGTCTGTTTGTACAATGTATGTATCCACTCTAACTCAAAAACTAATGGATCGAATTTCATAAAATTTTGTAAGTAAGCCACTTGTGTATGACCCTGCTGCTGATTAGTTTTTGGTACGATTCAGGAAAAAACAACTCGCCTTTCTTTGCGAAATGACCAGCAAAAATTGCCTGTATTCACTCTAGCTGAAAAATTAATAGATCACATTTCGCAAAATTTGGTAGATCAGTCACTTGTGAATTACCCTGGTGCTAATTAGATTTTGGTACGATTTAGTACACGTTTTGGTACACGAGACCTCTAGAACAAGAAAATACTACTTTAATCGTGAAGTGTGTGTGTGTGTGTGTGTGTGTGCAATGTATATATCCACTCTAACTCAAAAACTAATTGATCAAACCTTATAAAAGTTTATATTTACTTGTGGGTTACTCTGGTGCTGATTAGATTTTGGTACGATTCTAGATAAAAAGAATCTGCCTTTTTTTTGCGAAATGACTCGCAAAAATCTGATGTATACACTCTAGCTAAAAAAATTAATTGATAAAATTTCACAAAATTGGATAGATAAGTCACTTGTGAGTTACTCTTGTGCTGATTAGATTTTGGTACGATTCGGGAAAAAGAACCTGCCTTTTGTTTTACGAAATAGTCTGCAAAAATCATTAAAATTTAAAATAAAAGAATGTATCAATTAAATGCTCGTTTTATACGTAATTTTTGACGATGAAAAGAAAAGAATGAACCCCATTACTCTAGGATTAGCCGTTCTCGAGATATCTTAGTTTTTCACATTTTTGCTACGCCGCTTTTGAAAATACGTCCAGTTACCAAATGAAAACGAAAATTGAATTAAAAGTGCAAATTCTGTGTCATTTCAAATAATTATGCGTACTATTTTATGCAATTAAACTTAATTTAATGAATTATTAAATTAGTAAAGAGGAAATGAATTTGAGTCTGTAGCGAAAGTGATGTGCTGCCCACATTAAATTTTTATTTCGATTGGCAGTTTGGATATTGGTGACAAAAATTTGATTGGGTACAAAAATTTTTCCATACTATTGTTTTTGCGAAATTTTTCTCCTTGGAACATCTGCTTCTGAAGTTCTGCTATAGAATTCAGATAATGACTGATTTGGATTCAGCAAAGTTTCAGAAGGAACAGGGTGTTTGTTCATTAAGAATTTCCACTTCCGGGTTTTTTCCATTTCTGGTTCTAAAAATTTCATTTTATTTAAAGAAGTATATTTCTCCGGATTGAGGGTATAGAACGCGTACGGATTCAATATCAATTTCCTTATGGATAAGGAGATTCGCTAAGAATTTCACCTTCCGTTTAAAACAAATTTGAGACATCTATTTTTTCTTCAGTCATCTATAGAAATAGATAAAGCTTAGAGGATGACTGATAGCATCAAATTCTAGTCAGGGTAGGAGTTCTCACTAAGAATTTTTACATCCAGCTGTGGAGATATCCCTTTTGATTAAAAAAAAATTGCATTTTCCTTGCAATATCTATGTCTTACAATCTGCTATAAATAAAGCTTAAATGAATATTGATATGAATTCAGCATCGAATTCCAGAGTGGGTTCTTGGAGTTCAATAGGGACTTTCACTTCCGGTAGTGAAGCTCTCACTTCCGGATTTTCAGAAAATTTGTATGATTATACGAAATAAGTATATGCTAGAGAGAATAAAAATACTTATTAGTTCCGGCAGAAAACAAGTATATACCCCATTTACTGACCTAAGAAAACTCCATAAATTTCTTGTTAAGGTTGTTTTACTAAGTTTTTCTTTTCTGTAAGATATAGTACATGAAATAAACAATCAAATCATACAAATGTAATGTGTATGCCACATGTAATAAACAATGTAATCAATACAAAAAAAGTATATATATATATTGTAGAGTAGAAAACTCGTATATTCTAAGGATCTCAAGGACGGGGTTAGAGAAGTGCTCAGGAGAGGATAAAATTCCACTTTTAAACTTCTATCGAAGAAAAAAGGAGTTTCGTAAATGGCATAGAATTTGCATCGGAAGTTGGGAAAATTATATTGATGATGAAAAACCAACTAACCGGTGGGATAAAAATCGGAAACTAAATCATAATTCATATATGGGATATAATTAACATTGGAAGTTGAGAAAATTATATTGATGATGAAAAACCAACTAACCGGTGGGATAAAAACCGTGACCTAAATCATAAGTAAAACCTAAAAATTTATTTATTTAACAATAGTCTCTATTAAAAACCAGGTTTGAGTACAGACAAATTTTCCATTATATAGTTTATATTATACGAGTTAACCCCTTTTTAATTATTAGGTGATGCCACGTCTACTTCAATATATAAGCAATAAAATTAAAGACACATATCATAGATAAAAAATTCATTTAATCAAATAAAACCATCCTACAAGACGTACAAATGTTAAAAGGCCAGACCGCTTTCGGGTATCACTATACCCTACATGCTCGTGACACCAAGAATGGCAAACTTTCTACGGCTCTTGCCCAATGTGTTGTTAATGTAAACTTTCGGGTCTTTTTTGAAAAAAACTTTCCTTTTAATTCGTATCAATAACCCTCGTGATATTCTTCTTCATGAATCCCTGTTTATTTATATCTACCGTGATTCCATTTGTAATTTTGATGTACAAATTTTACGTTACGCTTGGCGACTCGTTCTCGACTCTATGCGTTGAAGACCCAGACCGTCCGACTCATCCAAAGGACTCGAGTAACTGCTTGGACGGCCGGTCGACTCTATGCGTCGAAAGCCCAGGCCAGCCGACTCGTCCGAAGACTTAGAGCAGTCGACTCTATGCGTGTCAAACCTCTACAATTTGGACATTTTTCATTGTTACTTTCCTTATATACATATAATGTATAAGGAAAGTATTGTGATGGGGTCGAAAATTCGAATTCGAGGTTTTGACGGGACGGCACGTTTCAAGCATCCCTGAACACGAATCAGATGTTTTTGAGGTGATGTTTGTGTGTGTGTGAAAGTATGTGTTTGTGTGTGTCAGTGAAGTCTGTGGAGACGATTACTGACGAACGAATGGACCGATTCGTACGAAATTTGGTACAAAAATTACAATCCGTGAATATTGGAAGTCTATTGTTTTTAAACGCAATCAAATGTTCAAAAGAATCCCCCCATAACGCTTGGCGATTTTGGCGATGAATTTGGCGAAGTGTTGCCAACTTGGCGACTTCTTAAATGTTGCCAAATTAATGAAAATCTCGCCAAATGGATAAAAATGACGCTAAATCAATGAAAATGACGACTAATTGCCGAAAATTCAATATCTTGGAAGGAATATAAGTATCTTCTATAAGAATAACCTATTTTT
>OX578143.1:17769407-17871907 GCA_951213105.1 Amaurobius ferox
TTTCCTATTGAGAAACATGTTCACTTTTCATATGTAATACCATGCAATAAATTGGGTGACATCATTCTGGTGGATCTAGCTCGTTTCATTCATGAAAAAAGATACTTTGAGTAATACTTTTGTATTTGAACGCCAACATTCATTTGTCTGCTGTAAGAATAACTTATTTCTTCGTCCATAACGCTTGGCGAGATTTTGCCGACAAATTTGGTGAAATGTCGCCAACTTGGCGACTCTTTTAAATGTTGCTAAATTAACGAAAAACTCGCCAAATGGATAAAAATGCTGCTAAATCAATGACGACTCATTGGTGATGACGACTTGGAAAATGACGACTCATTGATGATGACGACATGGAAAATGACGACTCATTGACGAAAATTCAATATCTTGGAATAACTACTATAAAAATAATCTATTTTTTTTTTACTGTTAAAGTAGTAAATTCATTGCATTATATAAGGAAAGTCATGTGCTGCCCACATAAGATTTTTTAATTTTTATTAATGAAATAGCCCGGATTTTTAAAAATGCAAAATGTCTTATGTTTGCAGACGATTTGAAACTTTATGTGAAAATCAACTCATTAACTGATTGTGAACTGATGCAAACAGATCTAAATGAGCTGTATAACTGGTCTGTTTTAAATAAACTCCACTTAAATGTTTCTAAATGCTATGTTATGAGCATGGCTAGGATCCGTAATACTCACAATTACAATTACATTTCAAATAATTTACCTCTATCTCGATGTACTCATATTATAGATTTGGGTGTCACTTTCGATGATACTTTTAACTTTCAGAGACATATCGATAATACTATTAAAAGAGCCTACCAAAGACTTGGTTTCACATTAAGACGATCTCGTATTTTTGACAGATCTGATACTATTATTTGTATTTATAATACCCTTGTTAAACCAATTTTGGAAGATTGTGCAGTGATCTGGGACCCTGTTTAGAATCTGCATTCTCAACGAATAGAAGTCGTGCAAAATAAACTTTTACGTACTAATGATTACAGATTGACTGGCTATTATCCTTATGATATGCGTACGATTGAACTCAGATAAAAATATAATTTAATATCTCTAAAAAAGAAGAAAATGGACCTGTCTCTTGTTTTATTATAAAGTTTTAAATAATACTATTGATTGCCCCACTTGACTTTCTTGCCTGGAATTTCATATACCTGTTAATAATATTAGGAAAAAAACTTTGTTTCACAATACTACTGTTAAACACAATTACATTAAATGCTATTCTATCTATAAATTTATTGATCTATATAATACATATTGTACTGATATTACTATATTTAATTGGACTCCTGCCTGTTTTAAAAAAGCCTGTTTGAATCTGCTTGACATGTATACTACCTAGTATTCTTGTATTTTATGTTCTGTTCTTTTTATATTTGAGTGGTTTCTGTATTTTATGTTCTGTTCTTTTTATATTTGAGTGGTTTCTGTATTTTATGTTCTGTTCTTTTTATATTTGAGTGGTTTCAGTATTTTATGTTCTGTTCTTTTTATATTTGAGTGGCTACTGTAACTGGATTTTATCTGTAGTTGCCACGTAAATTGAATAAATTAAATTAAATAAATTAAATTAAATATCATGCGATAAATTTGGTGACATCTATATCGTGGATCTAGCTAGTTCCATTCATGAGAAAAGATACTTTAGGTAATACTTTCGTATTTGGACGCTAATAGTCATTTATCTGCTACAAGAATAACTTATTTCTTCGTCCATATCGCTTGGCGAGATTATGGCGGAATGTCGCCAACTTGGCGACTTTTTAAATGTTTCCAAATTAACGAAAATGTCGTCACATTAATAAAAATGACGCTAAATCAATGAAAATGACGACTGGATGATGGAAGTTCAATATCTTGGAAAGAACATGAGCGTAGAATATAAGAATAACACATATCCGTCCGTCCGTAACGTTTGGAAAGAAATTTAGTGGGACGTCGCTAACTTGGCGACTATTTTAAAAGTTGCTAAAATGACAAAAATGTCGCCAAATTGATAAAAATGACGCCAAATGGGACTTGATATCTCGCAAATTCTGGTTTCCGTCATATGACGGGCATACCTTCTAGTATATAAGCAATACTCTTCCCTTCGTTTGTCTGTAACACTTGGTGATACATTTGGGAAACATAGCGAATAATTTAGCAAAGTATTTCCAACTTGGCGATATATCGCCCCAGATTGACAAAAATTATTGTCAGAATTGCAAAAATGACGTTAAATTAATGAAAATTACGCCTAATTGATGACGTAATTATTAAGGTATTTTAATATATGGACTATATCGCTTATTCAGGATGCTATCAATATTGATAGCATTCTCAATAAGCAAAATAAACAATCTAAATAAACAATCATCATGAGGATGCTATCAATATTGATAGCATCCTCATGATGATTGTTTATTTAGAGTTGCGTGAAGTATAAGTTAATTGGGTATTTTGAAATAGTTTTACATGTTGTCATCCGGAAAATCGGCAAAGGTACAATTAATTTAACGATAAAAATACGGCGCCGTGGATCTTGTACATTACTTTTTTACTGCAAAACTAGTAAATTCATTGCATTATATAAGGAAAGTCATGTGCTGCTTGCTCACATCAGATTTTTCATATAGCCACTGATGAAGGGTATAGTGATTCCTATATAGTGTTATTGATTTAACAATTGTTCCTAGAAAGACTTCGTGTAACACAGTGAAATATAAAAGTGTTAACCTATTTCGTAGGCAGAAAAGAGCCTTCTTTTTCATGATAAGCGAGCGCGAACAGGCAGTCTTTAAGGACTTTTTGGCCGGGTAGGGGGCGAATTAATTTTTTTTTGTGTGGGGGGGGGGGGGAGTTTTCTCTTTAGCCAATATAAATATATCTGAATTCTGTCACATAAATAGAAACTAAGTTAATATGAAATGTGTCCGGGTGAGGAGGACGAATGATCGTCTTCGGGGGTGGGGGCTCGCATCCTCGGATGTATGCCTGGAAAAACACTGAGCGCCTGGATCGCGAGAGGATGATGCCTGGAAAAACACTGATTTGCTCGGGTTTGCTCGGGTGAGCGACTTCGCTCACCCGAGCAAATTCGACATCTTCCGGTATACGTGGCTGAAGGTAGGAGAATCGTTGCCAATGGCTTGATGAAAAATATAAAGGAGTAAAATCAAGGAGGAAGGAAACGATTGGCAGGATACTACAAATGAATGTTACAAACTACGGAGGAGAGAAAAATAGTAGAAAACAATGTTTGAATGGAAAAAAACTCAAGAATGAATGTGAACAGTTAGCAGAATGATTAGAAGCAAACTAATCATTGAATAAACCCTTTGAAACAGTATCGAAAGTAAAATGAGACGTTTAAACGTTTCATGCTGCTTCCGATACGGTTTTGGTTTTACATAATGAAATCCAACTTTTTTTGTTAAGGTTTACTATTTGGATGCAATAAAGGCGATAAACCATACACAGCGGTCACCGTGTTTATGCGTAATTTATAACTAATCGGCACTCAATCAGGTTTTTAATCTGTCAATAAGTATTAAGAACAAAAAAAATATCTTCTCAACATGCACTGTCTTTCTATTCTCGTGACAGGCCTTATCATTCTCGTGCTCATTCTTATCATTGTATGCTAATGGATGGGAAAGCTGAGTGGAACCTTCCTGCATTCGTTATAAATCAATAACGCCTCTCATTTCTAATCACGGCAATAATTACAGTAATCATTCTCTGTATAACGCATATCCTGAATATAAATGAACTTCCATCTTTTTTTTTCCCACTTCGTGATAAATAAAATGTATACTCTCCCTGTGGTTAAATCATTCGTAACTATCTAACGCAGACCTGTAATCGTGTAATTATCGGATTCGAGATGACGTCATACCTTACCTTTCGTTCCGCTGACGTACCCGAAGATGCGAAACACTTCATAATTAGCAGTGAGAGAAATCGATGACTTTTCGAGTCTGATGAAGAAATAACAGGCAGTTTTGCATTAATCGATATAGATGATTGGCTTGTTGTGTTGTTTCGAGAATTAAGGGCCTGTTATTGAATTCATAATTAAAATTAATATCTCGGAGCTTAAGGTATTCTCATTTTTGTCCAGAAGTTGCGCCAACAACTTGTGAAGAATTCGTCCCGATTACAAAAATGTCAAATCATTATAGTATAAAAATATCCGGAGCGTGAATCCCCACACCATTTCACCAGTGGTTCTCCTTATCACTGTTTTCTCCACACCACTGTTTTTTCCATACCACATCTTCCAATATAATAAGAGAAAATGTCTGTCAGTCGTACAGCGAAAAATTTAAGCGACCAACAGTTGCGAAATTCGTTGCAGTGATACTTCAGGTCCAAAGACATCTCGGAGCGTTTCAAATTCGAGTTAGTTTTTTAGTTATTTTAGTGGAAGCGCAATTTTGAATGATTTTCACACAAATCGGTTCCTTGGCGTTTGAACATATTGTCACAATGTTTTCATCTTGACACCATCGAATAGATAGAAGAACATTTTTTTAAACGAACTGAAAGGAATCTGTATTTTGAGTAACCGATTTTTTAATGAATTTTTTAAAACAATAAAATTTTCGCGTTTTGAAGATGTAATCGATTTTATAATTCTGACATAGAAAAATCCAATGACAATCCGATTTTCATAGTTCTATAGGAGCTAAATTGAATATTACACACCCCCTCCAATACAAAAAATCTGATGTGGGCAGCACATGACCTTCCCTGCAGACTTATATCCACGTTCTCTTTATTTCAATTAAATTTAATTCACTTTTAATTCAATTTTCGTTCGCATTTGATAACTGGACTTATCTTGAAAGGTGGCGTAGAGGAAATACGAAAAAACTAAAATATCTCAAGAACGGCCAGTGTAATGGGGTTGGTCTTATTCTTTTCTTCGTTAAAAATCACCTAATAAACAAGCATTTAATGGATATATTTGAGCATATGTAGTTCTTTATTTTAGTTTTGGCGATTTTTGCTGTCCAGTTTGCAAAAAAAAGGCAGGTTATTATTTTTCGAATCATACCAAAATCTAATCAGCACTAGAGTGACTCACAAGTGACTTATCTACCGAATTTTGTGAAATTCGGCCCATTAGTTTTTCAGCCAGGGGGGATACAAGATATTGCGGGCCATTTCGCCAAAAAAGGCGGGTTCTTTTATCCCGAATCGTACCCAAAACTAATCAGCACCAGATTCGCCTACAAGTGACTTACCTACCAGATTTTATGAAATTCGGTCCATTAGTTTTTTAGTTAGAGTGGATACAATATCTGCACAGACAGACACACAGATAGACAGACACACACACACACACACACACACACACACAGACGTCACGCTAAAAATAGTGTTTTCGTATTCTAGAGGTCTCGAAACGTGTAGATCCGTCGAAAACTCGAGTTGCGATTTTCGGCATGATTCCAATATTTTCCCTATACTTTACCATGTATTGCAGGGAAAGTAAAAATAAGTGTTTGGGATCATACAGATTTTTATAAAGAATTCGTGTATCGTTAATTTTTAACAAAACCCGTCAAAATCAATTTCATTAATTTCTATATTACATTAACTTCTTTGCATCATATGTGTGTATGCATTTTTATTGCTTTCTCATATTATTGTATAGACAAAGTATTATTTTCCCAATATTTTTGATTTTGGGATTTTGACGGATAAATACGTTAAGACTTTGCAGAGTCCACTTCGACAATAAAAGCTTACAATTTCGTCCCAGTAGCTCAACGGTAGCTGGCCAGTTAGAAGATCCAGGGTTCGATTCCGGTTTGGGGCTGCAAGGTTCTTTACGACTGCTGAAATCCAATTCAACATTTTTTTCAGACAAGCCAAACTGTTTTATTGAACATGTACTGCCTTTGCTGGAGAAAGCATTCTTTCATCAGAATGTTTTGAATCAATGGCCGTCGACTCAGGTCCTGATCAACCAATCAATTTAAGGCTGAGCGTCAGTAAATCTACTGCCCTATCCGCGCTTTGTTAACTTTCGCGGCACACATTTTTCGCCGAAATTCTGCTCAAACAATTGCGAAATGTTTTCTGATAGATAAAATGCAATGCTTAGATTATATTAAAATTAAATTTAATATCCAATAAAACATATAATATATTTTTTATTTTAATTCAAAATATTTTTGGTGATGCCATCTGTTGTCGTAATTTAATTCATACCGACTATATTTATTTTTTAATGAACATTTTTAAATGTCTATTCCTTCTAATAAGGTATTAAATGCAACAACAGATCATATATAATAATACCACAATCACGGAAAGGTAATTTCTTATTCTATAAATTTGATAAGGGTATCTGAATGTACATCACTGAGGACTGCAATTTTGTTTTCAAGTTCCTTTGTCTTCAAGTCGAAGTTCAATTACGTTTCCTTGATTGTGGTATTATTATATATGATCTGTTATATTTAACAGCGTATTGAAATGAATAGACATCTAAAAATGTTCATTAAAAAATATAAATAATCAGTATGAATTAAATTACGACAACAGATGGCATCAAAAATACGACAACGATACAGCATCAAAAATATGTATACAGCATCAAAAATAAATATACAGCATTAAAAATATTTTGAATTAAAATAAAAAATGTATTATATGTTTTATTAGGTATTAAATTTAGTTTTAATATAATCTAAGCATTGGATTTTATCTATCAGAAAACATTTCGCAATTGCTTGAGCAGAATTTCGGCGAAAAATGTGTGCCGCGAAAGTTAACAAAGCGCGGATAGGGCAGAAGATTTACTGCAGCCAAATTTGGGGACCCCATTTTGATTTTGTAAGCATCGCTCAAGAAATTCCTCATGCACTCATCAGTGCTCGAAAAATTCTATTACCCAATTGCTCTGGTCAACTAACAGTTTTCATCTACACCTTTTTACTTAATATTTTATATATAAGCTCTGAAAGAGGCATGTTTCAGACTATACCTCAACTTATAATGAAAAATGTAGTAAAAATAAAAATGCGAGGCACTTATATAAAAAAAATTTTAAAATTCGAAAAAAATTATAAACAAAATATTTTTTTTTCAATAAATTTTCAAGGAAATTTAGGTATAGCTGTACACATATGCAATATGAAATAGCATGAAAATTTTTAGAATTATATGTTCATTAGTTTTGAAGGTATGATGCACACAATGTGAAAAAATATAGTTTTGAGATAAAGAGCTTTAAAGTCAAAATTTTGCTTAAAATACCTTTCACAATAATTTTTTGAAATATTTATCCTCTAAAACTCTCCAGAAGCATAAGTAGGGCTTTCTTTCAGTACCAGAGCTTCTTCGATTGTGCTTTTGCTTCTTCTTCGTGCTCTGCCCGCTTCCAATGTGCACTCTTCAGCTCGAATTTCTGCCACAGATATTCGTTTTTTATCTGTTTCTGAAGCATAATGCATAAAAAATTCCCCAACCTGGAAGTCCAATTCCCTCACTGTATTCAACCGACCGGTTTGGACTTTATTAAAACATTGTTTCATTTGCAGCAATTTGAACAATTTTTCTGGCTGAACCGGTGGTTTTCGGACAAAATTTCCAGATGAGGGCATTTAAACTTTCATTTGTATTTTAAGTATGTCCTCCTAGGCACTTTTTTAACAGAGAAGGCATAGAAAGGTCTTTAAAAATGTCGTTAATGCTATCCATAACTGCAGCTGAAATATAAGTTGAATGTCTGCATGCTTTTTTGCTCACAACAGCTCTTTGGTGTGGACACAAAGAGCTTTCTCCTTTTGGGCAAAAGTCATGGAGTGGCTCCTCATCAGCGGAGCGTTATATGGCCCATATTGCTTTTTGCATGTCTGTCACAGATTTACAATAACATTGCTATAATAAACAGTAAGTTTATCGATAATAACATCTGTCAGAAGACCTTTTCCTCCAATTGTTTTTCCGTCACTGAGTTTTTTGCCTTTCATATTTTCTTTTCGCTTTCGCAGCTTTGTAACCATCCTTTTTTTCATGTGACCAACACATTCTATTTTGGACACTTTGCCCTCTGGGCCATAAGGATTTGCACTTTGAATAGCTAAAAATGTTTTCCAGTCACCGTCCCCAATGTATTTGGTGTGGGAAACCCAGACCACACGACCAACCCTAAGGCTTTTGGTAGCTATTTGTGTGGCCGGGAATGTATTTGGTGTAGCGAACATCACGCGTAGCTTCGGGTCGTTGGAAAATTCTATTCATGGCTACAACCTCCATCATTCCAGCAGATCCACTATGATTCTTTTCACATGATAATTCATGTTTTTTACCCCTTTCCTCATAAAGGGTTCCGACATGAGGACATTTCCAGAATTCACAACCTTTGCACTTGGAAAATAATACTTCAGTGTCAATGACTTTTCCAGTAAGGGAGCCAACAACTGTCCACACTCCAATTGGTGAAGAATGGCCACGTGTTTTCCACGTCCCATCTCCACTGATAGTAATATCACTTTTATTATCACTTTCTGTAAGTGTCACTTCTTCACATGCAGCTGAAACCATGCTTTTTTGAACAGACAGACTCGAAGCTCTTTCAATATTCACTACACTCTTATTATAAGATGATATGGCCATTTTGTGCAGTAATGGAGGTAGATCCATTACTGCACAAAATGCTTTAGCAGCAGCCAGTCCATGCCCAAGGCATCTTATAGCATAAATAAATCTTGTACAAATTTCTGATTTTTTCTGACTTTTACCAATCATAACTGCATTTTTGCAAGCAGCTATAACACCACATTTTGTACATGTAACAGAAATGTTTACAAACAGTCCATAAATAATTTTGGATTATATTTTAACAGGTGAATGACACACTGAACAAGATACAGAATACAGTATACAAGATACAGTTACCTTTCACCTTTCTGGTAGGTCGGACGGTCTGGGTTTCAACAACAACAACACTGAACAAGATACAGAACTTTCAACAGATGTAAACACAACTTTCTAATTAATAATTGCATAACCCTAAAAGGTTGGGTCTCTATTTATCACAGGTTTCGTTTGAAGTTTTTTAGCAGAAGCACTAAGCCTTTTACTCACTTTCAATGTATGTTGATTACCCTGGAATCTTTTTTTGGGAGGGGGTCTACATGCATTCTTCCTTACTTTCTTATCCATATTTTACTCTAACTAACTCATTAAAACCTTAAAACAACGAAATAAACAGCAGTTTCAACGGTACTATAAACAAAACACAACAGAACTATAATCAAAATAACACAGATAGTATTAGAACTCAAACATTCAAGAGTTTAGTTGACATTTGCCTCTGTAGGGGAAACACTTCTTCTCTTTACTTGTAATACCAATAAATCATTGAGGATAGAAAAACAAGAAATAAATGATCGCGGTACTAAACAGAATCTAAACAATTACACAGCAGACGCCACGATGGCGTCATCGCGGGTTTAAAGAGACGCTTAATAAAATTTGAATGTGTTTCTTCACATGTTTCGTGATAATTTGGGTTCTATTTGGAATTTATTTCTTAATAAATTTTTTTGATGAATTCTTAACATTCCATTCTATTTTCTCCAAAATTTTTGAAAATTTGATTTCTTTTAAGGTTGAAGGTGATGTCCCTCCCCCCCTGATATAACTTTTGTAAAACGTATGGTTAATTTATTTTAATCTCTATAGAAATGCTTTCACTTTAAAACTTTAATCTTTTCAGTATCTTTCTTTTTACTTGCCTTCTTTTACAAGTTAAATAGACATACTTGTGAAAATCCAATTTTATTGATCTTTCAGAATAACTGCATTTCAAAGTTCTTATCTTCTAAATGAGCATGATTATGTATATACATATGTAATTGAAACTATGATTGTTCCATGCACAATAATAGCATTTCAAAGTTCTTATTTCGTAAATGAGCATGATTATGTATATACATGTGTAATTGAAACTATGATTGTTCCATGCACAATAATAGCATTTCAAAGTTCTTATTTCCTAAATGAGCATGATTATGTATATACATGTGTAATTGAAACTATCATTGTTCCATGCACAATAATAGCATTTCAAAGTTCTTATCTCCTAAATGAGCATGATTATGTATATACATATGTAATTGAAACTATGATTGTTCCATGCACAATAATAGCATTTCAAAGTTCTTATTTCCTAAATGAGCATGATTATGTATATACATGTGTAATTGAAACTATGATTGTTCCATGCACAATAATAGCACTTCAAAGTTCTTATCTCCTAAATGAGCATGATTATGTATATACACATGTAATTGAAACTATGATTGTTCCATGCACAATAATAGCATTTCGAAGTTCTTATCTCCTAAATGAGCATGATTATGTATATGCACATGTAATTGAAACTATGTTCCATACACAATAATAGCATTTCAAAGTTCTTATCTCCTAAATGAGCATGATTATGATGTATATACATATGTAATTGAAATTCTGATTGTTCCATGCACAATAATAGCATTTTAAAGTTCTTATCTCCTAAATGAGCATGATTATGTATATACACCTGTAATTGAAACTATGATTGTTCCATGCACAATAATAGCATTTCAAAGTTCTTTTCTCCTAAATGAGCTTGATTATGTATATACATATGGAATTGAAACTATGATTATTCCATGCACAATAATAGCACAAACTACATAGAAATTTATAGATATAACAATTGGCAGAAAGTTTTATTTAAATATAGTTCGACGAGAATAGACAATACATAACCAAACAGATATGCAGTGTGTGTGTCTGCCATTCTAATATTGAAAGTCAATTTTGTCTAGCAGTTTAAATAATTATTTGGTATAGTGTTATGGTTTTGTATTAATTGAAATATTTAAATATAAATATAACTTCTTGTTAATATCATATATAATAGATAACAGCATTTACTAAAATAGAACTCTATTACAATACTGTTGATATTGCTAGTGTATTACTGTTGTCATAATTAAAATAGTTACAGTTAAAATAAAATTGATATATTTACTTCTTTATAGAAAAATAACTATATTTTTTTTAGTGCAAGCCATTTTGCCATAAAATAATAATTTTCTTCAATTAGAATAAAACTAGCCGCATACCCGTTGAAAATCAACGGCCCCACATTAAGCAACTCCTGAATAATGTAAATTTTTTAATAATTCGCGTTTCTTATTTATTCGACAAATCGAACATTTAGTTTTGAGGCACCCCCAAAAGTTCAAAATATCGGAAAACTGAAATTGCACATGTTCTTCCTTTTGAACTATCTACCTGTACACCAAATTTGAAGTCTGTATCTTATTTCGAAGCAAGTTTTTTTTATCAATTCACATTTCGAACGTTTTCCTCTGGAGAACCCCCTTAAACGAACATTTTTGAAAAATTATATTCGTCTTGGGTGTTTTCATCAAATGATTAGTCTATATATAAAATTTTGAGCCTCCATCAAATTTTAAAGGGGCCGTTTCTCATTTATTCGGAAAATCGAACATTGTTGTGTGCGGCACCCCCTTAAGTAGGAAATATTGGAAATCTGAAATTACACACTTTCTTCCTTTCGAACGGTTTACCTATATACCAAATTTGAAGTCCCTATCTTATCGCAAAGCAGGCTTTCCCATCATTTCACTTTTCGAACGTTTTGGTGTGCGGCACCCCCTTGAGTAGAAAATATTGGAAATCTGAAAATGCACACTTTCTGCCTTTCGAACGATTTACCCATACACCAAATCTGAAGTCACTATCTCATCGCAAAGCATGCTTTTCTATCATTTCACTTTTCGAAGGTTTTGGTGTGGGGCACCCCCCCCCCCCCTTAAGCAGAAAATATTGGACATCTGAAATTGCACACTTTCTTCCTTTCGAGTGATTTACCCATATACCAAATTTGAAGTCTCTATCTCATCGCAAAGCATGCTTTCCCATCATTTCACTTTTCGAACGTTTTGGTGTGGGACACCCCTTCTATAGAACGTTTTCGGAAAATTCGATTTTTCCAGGGGGTTTTATTGAACGACCGAGCCGTGTACCAAATTGCAAGTCTCTATCTATTCGGGAAGTGCCTAAAAAAAGCGTGACAGACAGACAGACGGCACTTGGCAATTAGTATATAAAGATAATAATAATAACAAAGTTTAAAAGCTAGAGTTTAGCCGTAGCCGATGCAGATTACTAGGGTGACGTCAAGAAACTTGTTTTCGGACTAAGAAGTGCAAACTGCCTGCTATCACGATGGCCTCGCTCGACACCGGGACCTCTGGATTAGAAGTCCAAAGCGGTATCCACTGCGCTACAAGGGCTACGCTTCGGTCTGAAGGCCAATTGATAACCACTTGAAGCACATCACAAGTGGAACTGAACATCTTCCTCAATCAAAATGACCTTGAGGGCGTTTGTGTAGCAAGCGTTCTTTTGCGTTTTATCTGATCATTTTTCTTTAATTGAGTAAAAATAATATGAATTCTGTAACAACAGTGGGCATATAGACGGTTATATCAGATAATTGTTATTTGCCTTTTTGAAATGCTTTTTATAGATCAACAATAAAAACTGCATCTAACAAATCACATTCGCCTTAACTCGAACCCGGTACCTTTGGATTAGAAACCCAACGGGCTATCCACTGCGCTACACGGGCTACGGCTTAATCCCAAGGTCAATTTATAAGAACTTGAAACACATCACAAGTGGAAATGAACATTTTCCACAACAAAAATGACCTTGAGAGCGATTATGTAGCTAGCGTTTTTTTTTTAGTTTTATCTGATCGTTTATTTAATTAAGTAAAAATAAAATGTATTCTGTAACAGGGGGTATATAGACGGTTACATCAGATAATTGTTATTTGCCTTTTCGAAATGCTTGTTACAAATCAGCAATAAAATCTTCACCCCACAAAACAGCCTTGCCGGGACTCGAACCCGGGATCTTTGGATTACTCGACTCATCCTAAGGCATGCGCAACAAAAGTGTCGAAAACCCAGACCACTCGACTCGTCGTACCTCTTAGTTACAAGATCAATTAATGACCACTTGAAGCACACCACAAATGTAACTGAACATTTTCCGCAATCAAATTGACCTTGAGAGCGTTTGTGTAGCAAGAGTTCTATTTGAGTTTTTTCTTTAATGAAGTAAAAATAAAATGTATTCTGTAACAGTGGGTATGTAGATTAAATCAGATAATCATTATTTGCTTTTTCGAAATGCTTATTACAAATCAGCAATAAAAACTTCACCCCACAAAACAGTCCCCTTGCCGGGACTCGAAACAGGGATCTTTGGATTAGAAGTCCAACGCACTATCCACTAGGCTGCAAGGTCTACGCTTTAGTCTGAAGGTCAATTGATGACCACTTGAAGCACACAACACGTGGAACTGAACGTTTTCCTTAATCCATATGACATTCAGGGTGTTCGTGTATTAAGCTTTTCTTTTGCGTTTTATCTGATCTTTTTTTTAAATAAGTAAGAATAAAATGTATTCTGCAACGACAGTGGATAAATGTATTCAGTATGGACAGTGTTATATAAACGGTTATATCAGCTAATGGTTTTTTGCCTTTTTGAAATGCTTGTTACAAATCAACAATGAAAACTTCACCACACAAACCACCCTTGCCGGGACTCGAACCCGGGAAATTTGGATTAGAAGTCCAACGTGCTATCCACTGCGTTACAAGGACTACGCTTTAGTCTGAAGATCTATTGATGACCACTTGAAGCACACAACACGTGGAACTGAAGGTTTTCCTCAATCAATATGACATTCAGGGTGTTTGTGAAGCAAGCTTTTCTTTTGTGTTTTATCTAATCTTTTTTTTTAAATAAGTAAAAATAAAATATATTCTGTAACGACAGCGGATAAAGATATTCTATATGGAGAGTGTTATACAAACGGTTATAACAGATAATGGTTTTTGCCTTTTCGAAATGCTTGTTACAGATCAATAATAAAAATTTCATCCAATAAACCACCTTTGGTAGGACTCGAACCCGTGACCTTCGGATTCGAATTCCAACGCGCTAACCACTGCACTACAAGGGTTACGCTTTGGTCTGAAAGTCAATTGATTACCACTTGAAGCACACAACATTTGGAACTGAATGTTTTCCTTAATCCATATGACATTCAGGGTGTTTGTGTAGCAAGCTTTTCTTTTGCGTTTTATCTGATCTTTTTTTTTAAATAAGTTAAAATGAAATGAATTAAATAAAAATAAAATGTATTCTGTAACAACAGTGGGTGTCGAAAACAGAGACCACTCGTCTTACACTGAGGTATGAGCAGCTGTTTGAGTGGTCGGGAATGCACACAACAGTGGTTGTCGAAAATCCAGATCACTTGACTAACCCTAAGGCTTGCACAGCAAATATGTCGAAAACCCAGACCACTCGACTCGCCGTAAGGCATGAGCAGCAAATTGAGTGGTCAGGAGGAGCACCAAATGTGTGTAAAACGTGTTGAGGACCCAGACCGTCCGACTCGTCCGAGGACTTGAGAAACCATTTGGAATTCTTGGAAATTGTGTAAAATGTGTGTAATGGGTTATATCAGATAACTGTTTTTGATTTTTAAAAACATCACCCAAGCAGCACCCAATTTGGGTGATGTTTTTTTTATTGAGTGATGTTTTTACTTCTCAATCTTTATACATATTTAAGGGATTTAAAATTTATTAAGGGATTTAAATAAAATACGGTCATCTTGTGAACCTTGGACCAATGACGTCATCTTGTGAACTTTGGAGCGATGACGTCTCATCTTGTGAACCTTGGACCAATGACGTCATCTTGTGAACTTTGCAGCGATGACGTCATTTTAGGTGAAATCTTAGAAAAGAACTGATAAGCTATCATCTTAGTGTTGTAATTTGTGTGTATATCGATCATTTCTAGTTTGGGTGTGGGCTAATGAAGACCTCATAGTGTAAGTTATTTTCGTGTTTTTGCCAGCTATTCTTTTATATTCTGCGCGATACATATCTCCTAATGTTATAAAAGTATACAAAATTTTTCTTAGTATTTAATGTTAATGTGATTTAAAATTTGGAACTTTAACTAAGTTTGGTACATATTTTCACTCTATGATTTCGCAAATGAATAAAATACTGTAGAAATTTTCCCATGTAGATAAGAGTTACATTTAGCACAATCTAATGTTGTACGATTCATTAAAAATTACAAGTTCTAATCACTTCATATCTTATGTGATTTGTTTGCACACGACACTCAATTTAGGTCACGCGGTTATACTTATGACGTGGCCCGAGAAGACATTACAACCTTGTGCATTGCGTGGGTAGGTTCGGTTCGTTCATAGCTGTGACAAATTTATAGTGTTTTAAGGTCTTAGTGTTTTAAAACTAAATCTTATACTTTGAATGTGGTAGTTGGTTGTTACTATCTAAAAATAATGTCTAAAATTCAAAGTATGCCATCACTCGAAGAAATAATTTCTAGTGAAAATACTATGGAGTTGTCTGTTCCTGCCCTAGAAAAAGCAAAATCTGTGGACATTGTCTCAGATGTGATTAATTCACCCTCACAAAAGATTGCTGTGGATTGGTTAGAGACTTATCTTATGTCTTCCATAACTCCACCTGAAACATCTACCATTGTCAATTCACAAGTTCACACCGAGATTGAAAACTCAACTCAAGATCTGCTTTCTTGTGCTCTAACACATAGCGGAGTGTTATCTTCCACTACAGAATCAGTTTCGATTGAATCTGCTTCTTCAGATTTTATGCAAGATACGCTCCGACGTTGGCATTTAGGTTCTGATGTGTACGTATATTTGAAACTTCGCCATGGGAAGTTAAAAGTGTATATATGGAAATATCTCTCTAACAAGCGAAATGAATTACAGCCTACGCGTGAAGGTGTTACACTGTCACCTGCTACATGGAGTGAATTTTCTCAAAAAGTGTGGTCATTCAATATTATATATGCAGATACCTCTTTTGGCAGTCGCAATGAGTTGTTCTGTTTCAATGACAACGGAAAACTGCATTTGCAGAAAATAATTCAATTATATGATTCAAAATTTTGTCTAACGCAGTGTCATATTACCTTAAATAAAAATCAAATAGCATGTTTAATGAATTGTGTCAACAACATTAGTGTAAAACTTCGAGAAAGTATATTTATAGAGTTTCTTCCTGCTCAAATATTAAAAATAAAGGACACTATAAGTTTTCTACTATCACTTATTTGTGAGAAAAATTCTGCATTCGAACAATTAATCTCTTGTATTCATGGCAACATCATGTGTCATGTAAGGAAACTTTTCAAATGTGTTGGCTGTGTTGGTCAAATTGAAGATCAAAGTTACCATGAGTGTCTTTAGAGCACTCCATTACAAATGTATGACAGAGTGGCTGAACAAGTACTTCTGAATCTTGACATTAATAACATAGCAAAGAAGGTTTTGTTGCGTGGTGAAGAAGTCTTTTACTGGTATGATCGAAATTTTTTCAAGTCATTTAAATCAGAGGACTATGAATGCGCAATAAGAAAATTATTTTAACTTGTTTGTTTAAATGTGCAACAAAATAATGTTTAATGTGTATTTTATGAAGAATAGATTCATTAAACGGATTTTTATCTTTCAAATTGAAGTCCTTATTTACGTTCATCAACTCATTTTTAACATATTCTATTTTAAAATGCTCTGTGCTCGTAGGTTATGTAACTATACATTCTAGTATAACAGGTTTACTAATATCGCTTTTTAAAATAAAATACAAAAAAATTAAAAATAAATTTATTCGAATCATATTAGATGTTTACAGTATGAGTTTCGTAATGAAAGATATTTACACTTTACAGAGTTTAAATCATAAAATTTATAATCAATGTTAAAATTTTGAAATATTCTTATTCATTCAAAATAAATGCTAAGTTATGTTCCATTCTCTAAATTATGAAGATTCATAAACAATGTTGTGTTTCAATCTCTAAGAATCGGTGAAAATTCGACTCTAGTTTCTTAAAAATCTATGAAGTTGAGATTTATTCTGTAAAATTTTGTTGTAGATCTCAGTTTAGTTCTGTCATTTTCTGTGTGTTGTTAAATATGTATATTCAAATGTGGTCATTCAATAAGAACTGGTTGGTTTTATGATGCACCCACAGTCGCGAAATCGTGGCATTTTTATGTGGATGTCAATAATGTCTAGTATAAAGATATCAAAACTCATGTTTCTTAACTCATGTTTCTTTTCATAAAGATATCAAAACATGTTTCTTTTAAGATGTTAATTGCATATATTTCATATTTTTAATGTTGCTGCAATGTAGGGTAGTTGTATCAGAGGGACACTCTTTCATTTAAATTCAATGTTAACAATCGCATATCCTTAACTGTAAGTTACATTCTATACTTCTTTAGGGCAGTTTTTAAAAATATATATATACAGTCATTTAATGATCTTAAATGTTGTATAATTTGATAAATTTTTCATTTAAATATGTGATCTGCTTTAAACAATAACATTGTAATTTTCTCACTTTGCGAACATGAACTTTGGGTCACTATCTGTTATACTGATAAGCACGATAAGCTATAGAGCCGATTTGGAATGTATTCAGGGTGAGAGTCCTTGGCTTGAATATTGTGTGTGTGTATGTATGGATGTGGTGGTGGGGAGGGGGGCTGTATTTATGGAAAATATGTATTCATATACATATTCTTTCTCAGAGCAGATTTTTCAAAATAAGATCCACACATATTAGTATTGTTTATGGAAATGTAAGGTTCCAATCATGCATTTGCAATTGTTGGATTTCCACTTGGATGAATTCTGACGTGACATACATCTCTAATGTTTTTTTTTCAAAACTATAACTTAAAATTTAGAAGGTAAATGGAATATCTGCTTATATGAAATTTAAAAAATAAATAAATAAAAATGGATAGCATAAGACAGTTAGTAGCAAGTTATTAAAAAAAATGCATAATTAAGAAAGAATAACTGCGTGGTGGCAACACGTCAACATAATGACGTCATTATAGAGAGATAAGATCTAATTTTTAATAATGTAATGAGAGTGTATCACTTATTTGGAGTTTGGACAGCAAGCTGTGAAGACGTTGTTCCGTGAGTTCTAATTTTGTTAACTATTTTCAGTGTGAATATAAAAATTATATAAAATGTTTCTAAATATTCAAACTTAGAAGCTTCACAATTTTAGCTAAGTATAATGCACTATGAGTTTAAATTTCAATTTGTTAACTATTTTCAATGTGATACAATACTTACTCGTTTCATGTTTAGCAGGTTTAAATGCTGGGTGAAATCTAGGTACATGTATGTGAAAAATGGTCCATTCCTATTCAATAGATTTTAAAATGTGTTGGCGTTCTGTAAAAATAATCGAAACTGTACACTCACTTTCTGAGTTCTATAATGGTAGTAAAATTATGATGTGAAAATGGTCAAATAATATTCGCTGGCTTTTATTTTATTTAAACTTAATGCTAAAATTTTGAGGTGCACGCACATCTATGAAAATTCGTTAGCTTGTTCAATTCTAAACCTCGATATTTAAATTACACCCACCACTTTAAAAATGATCAAATCATGCATGACATACACTATTCAGATTATGTGTAGCAAATCAGTGGTTAGCACCAGGCGGTTATTAAAAAATATATATCATTAAGAAAAAAAATAGGTGGCAACAGCTCAAAATGCTGACATCACATATGTAAGTACATTTTTCTTTATTAGCGTGGTTGTAACTCATTTGCAGTGTGTACGCCAAGCTGCGAAGACGTCGCATGTGAGTTCCAATGTGTTTGTTAATTATTTTTAGTGTAACATATATATGCATCACCTAAAAATATATTCAAACTTTAAGTAAGCTCACCAAAATAATTGTATTGCAATCCGTGAAAATGCTAGTTCATAAAATACTCCGTTCATATTTAGAACCGTAAAATCTATTTTAACATATTCTGTATGTGTTTTTAAATACACAACACTTAAAAGGATCGAATCTTGTTCACTTAACACAATTTTAGCTAAGTACAGTGCGTTTAAATTTGTTTTTAAGTGCACAACACATAAAAGGGTTGAATCCTATTCACTTAACACAATTTTGTGTTCACTGGAAATCCGTAATATATTATATTTTTGTTTTTAAACATTCGAAATCATTTCGATATATGCTGTTTATTTTTTAAAAATCACATTGATATATATCACTTGGAATGGTCGAATCCTGTTCACGTAACATAATTTTAACTGAGTATAATGCGTTTAAATTTGTTTTTAAGTGCACAACACATAAAAGGGTCGAATCTTGTTCACTTAATTTTAGCTAAGTATAATGCGTTTAAATTTGTTTTTAAGAGCACAACACATAAAAGGGTTGAATCACGTTCACTTAATACAATTTTTGTGTTCACTGGAAATCCGTAATCTATTATATTTTTGTTTTTAAACATTCAAAATCATTTCGATATGTGCTGTTAGATTTATTTTTAAAAAAACACAATGGTATATATTACTTAATACAATTTTAACTAAGTATTACATTCATGTTTTTAAGTACACACTTAAAAGGGTTGAATCTTGTTCACTTAATTTTAGCTAAGTATAATGCGTTTAAATTTGTTTTTAAGTGCACAACATACAAAAGGATTGAATTCTATTCACTTGACTCAATTTTGAAAATGCGTAACTATACTTGAGTATTCAATTCGTTTAAAAAAAAATAAAAAAAAAAACATGCTAAGAAATCGTAGTGTTAGAATCCACTTAATACAATTTTTGTGTTTATTGGAAATCCGTAATTGTGTATTCAATTATTTTTAAAAAGCATACGCTAAAAATCATAGTGTTATAATTCCCAACACAATTTTATATTCAATTCGTAACATTACATTCTGTTCTGAAACGCATCGAAATCCCTTTATAAAATACATCACTATTCAATCCCTTCACCCAGCAAAAAATATTCTATCTTCCGTCTTCTTTGACAAGCATCTCTTCGATGATAACTTTATATGGAGCGTGAGCCAGCTGGAATAACGGGTAAGCCGTTAATCGTTGTAATGGAATGGTTCCGAGTTCGAGTCCCGTATCCGACAAGTGAGAAATTAAATTCTTTTGGAAAAAAAATGTCGATAGATGGCAGCACTTCATAAACTTTCGCCAGAGGGCGGTTTAACTACGTCACGCTGATAAGAACGATCACTTTGTCATTGACCAGCGTCGAGGGAGGACGTGTGCTAAGAGCTCCTGCAATTGTGCAATCGGCGATTGCGACACGTCTTCCAATATACTCCGCCCAAAGGTCAGTCAGCGACACGTCATTTCCAGATTGTGCAATCGCTGATTGCGACATCCATTGAAACCACTTTCAAAGTTCCTCAGGTCAAAGGTCATCCCCTCTCAAGACAATTCACTCCGAGGGTATGAGTCATCAGGCATCTTTCGCAATTGGCCTCTTGGCCGAGGCCTCCGAGAGGCATCCTCCCAAAAGAGGGGGGTCTAAAGACTCTCTGAGAGGAACCTCATCAAACTCCCTCCCAAAAGAGGGAAACTCCCTCCCAAAGAGGAAGCTTCCTCCTGCTGCGCCTCCCCGACCCGTCGCAGAACCGGTGTTTTATAACTACTAATGTTATATCAGATAACTGTTTTTGCCTTTTCGAAAAACTTGTTGCCGAACAACAATAAAAGTATCACCCAACAAACCACCCTTGCTGGTCCACGAACCCGTGACCCTTAGTTTCAAGGTCAATTAATGACCACTCGAAGCACACCACAAGTGTAACTGAACATTTTCCGCAATCAAATTGACCTTGAGAGCGTTTGCGTAGCAAGCGTTCCATTTGCGTTTAATCTAATAGATTTTCTTTAATTAAGTAAAAATAAAATGTATTCTGTAACAGTGGGTATATAGACGGTTAAATTAGATAATTATTATTTGCTTTTTCGAAATGCTCGTTACAAATCAGCAATAAAAACTTCACCCCACAAAACAGCCTTGCCGAGACTCAAACCCTGGAGCTTTGGATTAGAAGTCCAACACGCTATCCACTGCGCTGCAAGGTCTACGCTTTAGTCTGAAGGTCAATTGATGACCACTTGAAGCACACAACACGTGGAACTGAACGTTTTCCTTAATCCATATGACATTCAGGGTGTTCGTATATTAAGATTTTCTTTGGCTTTTTATCTGATCGTTTTTTGAATAAGTAAAAATAAAATGTATTCTGCAACGGAAGTGGATAAATGTATTCTGTATGGACAGTGTTATATAAACGATTATATCAGATAACGGTTTTTTGCCTTTTCGAAATGCTTGCTACAAATCAACAATAAAAACTTCACCCCAGAAACCACCCTTACCGGGAGTCGAACCCGGGATCTTTGGATTAGAATTCCATCACGCTATCCATTGCGCTGCAAGTTCTACGCTTTAGTCTGAAGGTCAATTGATGACCACTTGAAGCACACAACACGTGGAACTGAACGTTTTCCTCAATCAATATGACATTCCTGGTGTTTGTGAAGCAAACTTTTCTTCTACATTTATCACATCTTTTTTTTTAAATAAGTAAAAATAAAATATATTCTGTAACGACAGTGGATAAATATATTCTATATGGACAGTGTCATATAAACCGTTAAATCAGATAATGGTTTTTGCCTTTTCGAAATGCTTGTTACAGATCAACAATAAAAACTTCATCCAATAAACCACCTTTGGTGGGACTCAAACCCGTGACCTTCGGATTCGAAGTCCAACGCGCTATCAACTGCACTACAAGGGCTACGATGCAACCTCAAAGTCAATTGATGGGCATATGAAACACACTACAGGTGGAACTAAACCTATTCTGTAACAGTGGGTCTCTAGACGGTTAAATCGGTTAAAATGTATTCTGCAAAATGTATTCAGGCATGAGCAGCAAATTGAGTGGCCGAGAAGAGCACCAAATGTATCTCAAATGTGTTGAAGACCCAGACAGTCCGACTGGTCGGAGGACTTGAACAAACATTTGGACGCCCGTGAAAATGTGTAAAATGAATGTGAAAGGTTATATCAGATAACTGCTTTCGCCTTTTCGAAATACTTGCTGCCGAACAACAGTAAAAATATCACCCAACAAACCACCCTTGCCGGGACTTGAACCCGGGACCTTTGGATTAGAAGTCCAACGCGCTATCCACTGCGCTACAAGGGCTACGTCTCAGTTTCAAGTACAATTAATGACCACTGGAAGCCCACCACAAGTGTAATTGAACATTTTCCGCAATCAAATTGACCTTGAGAGCGTTTGTGTAGCAAGCGTTCCTTTTGCGTTTTATCTAAAAGGTCTTCTTTAATTAAGTAAATATAAAATGTATTCTGTAACAGTGGGTATATAGAGGGTTAAATCAGATAATTTTTATTTGCTTTTTCGAAATGCTTGTTACAAATCAGCAATAAAAACAACACCCCACAAAACAGCCTTGCCGGGACTCGAACCCGGGATCTTTGGATTAGAAGTCCACCACGCTATCCACTGCGCTGCAAGGTCTACGCTTTAGTCTGAAGGTCAATTGATGACCACTTGAAGGACACAACACGTGGAACTGAACGTTTTCCTCAATCAATATGACATTCAGGGTGTTTGTGCAGCAAGCTTTTCTTTTGCGTTTTATCTGATCTTTTTTTAAAATAAGTAAAAATAAAATGTATTCTGCAACGAAAGTGGATAAATGTATTCTGTATGGACAGTGTTATATAAACGGTTATATCAGATAATTGTTTCTTGCATTTTAGAAATCCTTGTTACAAATCAACATTAAAAACTTCACTCAAGAAACCATGCGAAGCAAAAGTATCGAATAACCAGACCACTCGACTCGCTGTAAGGCATGAGTAGCAAATTGAGTGACCGGGAGAAGCAACAAATGTGTGTAAAATAGGTTGAGGACCCAGACAGTCCGACTCGTCGGAGGACTTGAGCAACCATTTGGACGTCCGGGAAATGTGTAAAATGTGTGTAAAAGGTTATATCAGATAACTGTTTTTGCCTTTTCGAAATACTTGTTAACGAATAACAATAAAAATATCACCCATCAAACCACCCTTGCCGGGACTCGAACTCGGGACCTTCGGATTCGAAGTCCAACGCGCTATCAACTGCACTACAAGGGCTACGATGCAACCTCAAAGTCAATTGATGGGCATATGAAACACACTACAGGTGGAACGAAACCTATTCTGTAACAGTGGGTCTCTAGACGGTTAAATCGGTTAAAATGTATTCTGCAAAATGTATTCAGGCATGAGCAGCAAATTGAGTGGCCGAGAAGAGCACCAAATGTATCTCAAATGTGTTGAAGACCCAGACAGTCCGACTGGTCGGAGGACTTGAACAAACATTTGGACGCCCGTGAAAATGTGTAAAATGAATGTGAAAGGTTATATCAGATAACTGCTTTCGCCTTTTCGAAATACTTGCTGCCGAACAACAGTAAAAATATCACCCAACAAACCACCCTTGCCGGGACTTGAACCCGGGACCTTTGGATTAGAAGTCCAACGCGCTATCCACTGCGCTACAAGGGCTACGTCTTAGTTTCAAGGTCAATTAATGAGAACTCGAAGCACACCACAAGTGTAACTGAACATTTTCCACAATCAAGTTTATCTTGATAGCGTTTGTGTAGCAAGCGTTCCTTTTGCGTTTTATCTAAAAGTTTTTCTTTAATTAAGTAAAAATAAAATGTATTCTGTAACAGTGGGTATATAGAGGGTGAAATCAGATAGTTATTATTTGCTTTTTCGAAATGCTTGTTGCAAATCAGCAATAAAAACTACACCCCACAAAACAGCTTTGCCGGGACTCGAACCCGGGATTTTTGGATTAGAAGTCCAACACGCTATCCCCTGCGCTGCAAGGTCTACGCTTTAGTCTGAAGGTCAATTGATGACAACTTGAAGGACACAACACGTGGAACTGAACGTTTTCCTCAATCAATATGACATTCAGGGTGTTTGTGCAGCAAGCTTTCTTTTGCGTTTTATCTGATCTTTTTTTAAAATAAGTAAAAATAAAATGTATTCTGCAACGAAAGTGGATAAATGTATTCTGTATGGACAGTGTTATATAAACGGTTATATCAGATAATTGCTTCTTGCATTTTAGAAATCCTTGTTACAAATCAACATTAAAAAACGTCACTCAAGAAACCACCCTTGCCGGGACCCGAACCCGGGACCTTTGGATTAGAAGTCCATCAGGCTATCCACTGCGCTGCAAGTTCTACGCTTTAGTCTGTAGGTCAATTGATGACCACTTGAAGCACACAACACGTGGAACTGAACGGTTTCTTTAATCCATATGACATTCAGGGTATTTGTGTAGCAAGCTTTTCTTTTGCGTTTTCCCTGATCTTTTTTAAATAAGTAAAAATAAAATGTATCCTACAACGACAGTGGATAAATGTATTCTGTATGGACAGTGTTATATCAGATAATGGTTTTTTGCCTTTTCGAAATGATTGTTACAAATACACAATAAAAACTTCACCCCTCAAACCACCCTTGCCGGGACTCGAACCCGGGACCTTTGGATTAGAAGTCCAACGCGCTATCCACTGCGCTACAAGGGCTACGTTTTAGATTCAAGGTCAATTAATGATGACTTCCAGCACACCATAAGTGTAACTGAACATTTTCCGCAATCAAATTGACCTTGAGAGCGTTTGTGTACCAAGCGTTCCTTTTGCATTTTATCTAATAGTTTTTCTTTAATTAAGTAAAAATAAAATGTATTCTGTAACAGTGGGTATATAGACGGTTAAATCAGATAATTATTATTTGCTTTTTCGAAATGCTATTTACAAATCAGCAATAAAAACTTCAACAAACAAACCACCCTATCCGGGGCTCGAACCCGTTCCTTTGGATTAGAAGTCCAACGCGCTTTCCTCTGCGCTACAAGGTCTCCGCTTTAGTCTGAAGGTCAATTGATGACCACTTGAAGCACACAACACGTGGAACTGAACGTTTTCCGTAATCCATATGACATTCAGGGTGTTTGTGTAGCAAGCTTTTCTTTTGCGTTTTATCTGATCTTTTTTTTCAAATAAGTAAAAACAAAATGTATTCTGCAACGAAAGTGGATAAATGTATTCTGAATGGATAGTGTTATATAAACGGTTATATCAGATAACGGTTTTTTGCCTTTTCGAAATGCTTGCTGCAAATCAACAATAAAAACTTCACCCCAGAAACCACCCTTACCGGGAGTCGAACCCGGGATCTTTGGATTAGAATTCCATCACGCTATCCATTGCGCTGCAAGTTCTACGCTTTAGCCTGAAGGTCAATTGATGACCACTTGAAGCACACAAAACGTGGAACTGAACGTTTTCCTCAATCAATATGACATTCCCGGTGTTTGTGAAGCAAACTTTTCTTCTACATTTATCACATCTTTTTTTTTAAATAAGTAAAAATAAAATATATTCTGTAACGACAGTGGATAAATATATTCTATATGGACAGTGTCATATAAACGGTTAAATCAGATAATGGTTTTTGCCTTTTCGAAATGCTTGTTACAGATCAACAATAAAAACTTCATCCAATAAACCACCTTTGGTGGGACTCAAACCCGTGACCTTCGGATTCGAAGTCCAACGCGCTATCAACTGCACTACAAGGGCTACGATGCAACCTCAAAGTCAATTGATGGGCATATGAAACACACTACAGGTGGAACTAAACCTATTCTGTAACAGTGGGTCTCTAGACGGTTAAATCGGTTAAAATGTATTCTGCAAAATGTATTCAGGCATGAGCAGCAAATTGAGTGGCCCAGAAGAGCACCAAATGTATCTCAAATGTGTTGAAGACCCAGACAGTCCGACTGGTCGGAGGACTTGAGCAAACATTTGGACGCCCGTAAAAATGTGTAAAATGAATGTGAAAGGTTATATCAAATAACTGCTTTTGCCTTTTCGAAATACTTGCTGCCGAACTACAGTAAAAATATCACCCAACAAACCACCCTTGCCGGGACTTGAACCCGGGACCTTTGGATTAGAAGTCCAACGCGCTATCCACTGCGCTACAAGGGTTACGTCTCAGTTTCAAGTACAATTAATGACCACTGGAAGCCCACCACAAGTGTAATTGAACATTTTCCGCAATCAAATTGACCTTGAGAGCGTTTGTGTAGCAAGCGTTCCTTTTGCGTTTTATCTAAAAGTTTTTCTTTAATTAAGTAAAAATAAAAGGTATTCTGTAACAGTGGGTATATAGAAGGTTAAATCAGATAATTATTATTTGCTTTTTCGAAATGCTTGATACAAATCAGCAATAAAAACTTCACCCCACAAAACAGCGTTCCCGGGACTCGAACCCGGGATCTTTGGATTAGAAGTCCAACACGCTATCCACAGCGCTACAAGGTCTACGCTTTAGTCACAAGGTAAATTGATGACCTCTTGAAGCACACAAAATGTGGAACTGAACGTTTTCCTCAATCAATATGACATTCAGGGTGTTTGAGAAGCAAAATTTTCTTCTACATTTATCTAATATTTTTTTTTAAATAAATAAAAATAAAATATATTCTGTAACGACAGTGGATAAATATATTCTATATGGACAGTGTCATATAAACGGTTATATCAGATAACGGTTTTTGCCTTTTCGAAATGCTTGTTGCAAATCAATAATAAAAACTTCATCCAATAAACCACCTTTGGTGGGACTCAAACCCGTGACCTTCGGATTCGAAGTCCAACGCGCTGTCAACTGCACTACAAGGGCATCGGAACAACCACAAGGTCAATTGATGGGCAACTGAAACACACTACAGGTGGAAATAAACTTTGAGGGTGTTTCCTTAAGCAAGCGTTTCTTTTGCGTTTCGTCTGATCGGTTTTTTGAATTAAATAAAAATAAAATGTATTCTGTAACAATAGTGGTTGTCGAAAACACAGACCACTCGTCTTACCCTGAGGTATGAGCAGCTGTTTCAGTTGTCGGGAATGACACAACACTGGGTGTCGAAAATCCAGATCACTCGACCCACCCTAAGGCATTCGCAGTAAATATGTCGAAAACCCAGACCACTCGACTCGCCGTAAGGCATGAGTAGCAAATTGAGTGGCCGGGAGAAGCACCAAATGTGTGTAAAATGGGTTGAGGACCTATACCGTCCGACTCGTCCGAGGACTTGAAGAACCATTTGGGCTTCCGGGAAAATGTGTGTAATAGGTTATATCAGATAACTGTTTTTGCCTTTTAAAAATGCTTATTACCGAACAACAATAAAAAATCACCCAACTAACCACACATGCCGGTACACGAACCCGGGACCTTTGGATTAGAATTCCAACGAGCCATCCACTGCGTTGCAAGGGCTACGGTTCAGTCTCAAGGTCAATTGATGGTCACTCGAAACACACCACAAGTGTATCTAAACATTTTTCGCAATCAAATTGACCTTGAGAGCGCTTGTGTAGCAAGCGTTCCTTTTTCGTTTTATCTAAAAGGTCTTCTTTAATTAAGTAAAAATAAAATGTATTCTGTAACAGTGGGCATATAGAGGGTTAAATCAGATAATTATTATTTGCTTTTTCGAAATGCTTGATACAAATCAGCAATAAAAACTTCACCCCACAAAACAGCGTTGCCGGGAATCGAACCCGGGATCTTTGGATTAGAAGTCCAACACGCTATCCTCTGCGCTGCAAAGTCTACGCTTTAGTCTGAAGGTCAATTGATGACCACTTGAAGCACACAACACGTAGAACTGAACATTTTCCTTAATCCATATGATATACAGGGTGTTTGTTTAGCAAGATTTTCTTTTTCGTTTTATCTGATCTTTTATTAAAATAAGTAAAAATAAAATGTATTCAGTAACAACAGTGCGTGTCGAAAACAGAGACCACTTAAGTTACCCTGAGGTATGACCAGCTGTTTGAATGGTCGAGAATGCACACAACAGTGATTGTCGAAAATCCAGATCACTCGATTCACCTTAAGGCATGCGAAGCAAAAGTATCGAAAACCCAGACCACTCGACTCGCCGTAAGGCATGAGCAGCAAATTGAGTGGCCGAGAAGAGCACCAAATGTATGTCAAATTTGTTGAAGACCCAGACAGTCCGACTGGTCGGACGATTTGAGAAACCATTTGGACGTCCGGGAAAATGTGTAAAATAGGTGTGAAAGGTTATATCAGATAACTGCTTTTGCCTTTTCGAAATACTTGTTGCCGAACAACAACAAAAATATCACCCAACAAACCACCCTTGCCGGGACTCGAACCCGGGACCTTTGGATTAGAAGTCCAACGCGCTCTCCACTGCGCTACAAGGGCTACGTCGCAGATTCAAGTACAATTAATGACCACTCGAAGCACACCACAAGTGTAACTGAACATTTTCCGCAATCAAATTGACCTTGAGAGCGTTTGTGTAGCAAGCGTTCCTTTTGCGTTTTATCTAAAAGGTTTTCTTTAATTAAGTAAAAATAAAATGTATTCTGTAACAGTGGGTTTATAGAGGGTGAAATCAGATAATTATTAATTTGCTTTTTCGAAATTCTTGTTACTAATCAGCAATAAAAACTTCACCCCACAAAACAGCCTTGCCGGCACTCGAACCCGGGATCTTTGGATTAGAAGTCCAACACGCTATCCACTGCGCTGCAAGGTCTAGGCTTTAGTTTGAAGGTCTAGGCTTTAGTTTGAAGGTCAATTGATGACCACTTGAAGCACACAACACGTGGAACTGAACGTTTTCCTTAATCCATATGACATTCAGGGTGTTCGTATATTAAGATTTTCTTTGGCTTTTTATCTGATCGTTTTTTGAATAAGTAAAAATAAAATGTATTCTGCAACGAAAGTGGATAAATGTATTTGTTCTGTATGGACAGTGTTATATAAACGATTATATCAGATAACGGTTTTTTGCCTTATCGAAATGCTTGCTACAAATCAAAAATAAAAACTTCACCTCAGAAACCACCCTTGCAGGGACTCGAACCCCGCATCTTTGGATTAGAATTCAATCACGCTATCCACTGCGCTGCAAATTCTACGCTTTAGTCTGTAGGTCAATTGATGACCACTTGAAGCACACAACACGTGGAACTGAACGTTTTCCTCAGTCAATATGACATTCCTGGTGTTTGTGAAGCAAACTTTCCTTCTACATTTATCTCATCTTTTTTTTAAATAAGTAAAAATAAAATATATTCTGTAACGACAGTGGATAAATATATTCTATATGGACAGTGTCATATAAACGGTTATATCAGATAATGATTTTTGCGTTTTTGAAATGCTTGTTACAGATCAATAATATAAACTTCATCCAATAAACCACCTTTGGCGGGACTCAAACCCGTGACCTTCGGATTCGAAGTCCAACGCGCTATCAACTGCACTACAAGGGCTACGATGCAACCTCAAAGTCAATTGATGGGCAAATGAAACACACTACAGGTGGAACTAAACCTATTCTGTAAATGTGGGTCTCTAGACGGTGAAATCGGTTAAAATGTATTCAGGCATGAGCAGCAAATTGAGTGGCCGAGAAGAGCACCAAATGTATCTCAAATGTGTTGAAGACCCAGAGAGTCCGACTGGGCGGAGGACATGAGCAACCATTTGGACGCCCGGGAAAATGTGTAAAATGGGTGTGAAAGGTTATATCAGATAACTGCTTTTGCCTTTTCGAAATACTTGTTGCCGAACAACAATAAAAATATCACCCAACAAACCATCCTTACCGGGACTCGAACCCGGGACCTTTGGATTAGAAGTCCAACGCGCTCTCCACTGCGCTGCAAGGGCTACGTCTCAGTTTCAAGTACAATTAATGACCACTCGAAGCACACCACAAGTGTAACTGAACATTTTCCGCAATCAAATTGACTTTGAGAGCGTTTGTTTAACAAGCGTTCCTTTTGCGTTTTATCTAAAAGGTTTTCTTTAATTAAGTAAAAATAAAATGTATTCTGTAACAGTGAGTATATAGAGGGTTAAATCAGATAATTATTAATTGCTTTTTCGAAATTCTTGTTACTAATCAGCAATAAAAACTTCACCCCTCAAAACAGCCTTGCTGGCACTCGAACCCGGGATCTTTGGATTAGAATTCCATCACGCTATCCACTGCGCTGCAAGTTCTACGTTTTATTCTGAAGGTCAATTGATGACCACTTGAAGCACACAACACGTGGAACTGAACGCTTTCCTCAATCAATATGACATTCCTGGTGTTTGTGAAGCAAACTTTCTTCTACATTTATCTCATCTTTTTTTTAAATAAGTAAAAATAAAATATATTCTGTAACGACAGTGGATAAATATATTCTATATGGACAGTGTCATATTAACGGTTATATCAGATAACGATTTTTGCCTTTTCGAAATGCTTGTTACAGATCAATAATAAAAACTTCATCCAATAAACCACCTTTGGTGGGACTCAAACCCGTGACCTTCGGATTCGAAGTCCAACGCGCTATCAACTGCACTACAAGGGCTACGATGCAACCTCAAAGTCAATTGATGGGCATATGAAACACACTACAGGTGGAACTAAACCTATTCTGTAACAGTGGGTCTCTAGACGGTTAAATCGGTTAAAATGTATTCTGCAAATTGTATTCAGGCATGAGCAGCAAATTGAGTGGCCCAGAAGAGCACCAAATGTATCTCAAATGTGTTGAAGACCCAGACAGTCCGACTGGTCGGAGGACTTGAGCAAACATTTGGACGCCCGTGAAAATGTGTAAAATGAATGTGAAAGGTTATATCAGATAACTGCTTTTGCCTTTTCGAAATACTTGCTGCCGAACAACAGTAAAAATATCACCCAACAAACCACCCTTGCCGGGACTTGAACCCGGGACCTTTGGATTAGAAGTCCAACGCGCTATCCACTGCGCTACAAGGGTTACGTCTCAGTTTCAAGTACAATTAATGACCACTGGAAGCCCACCACAAGTGTAATTGAACATTTTCCGCAATCAAATTGACCTTGAGAGCGTTTGTGTAGCAAGCGTTCCTTTTGCGTTTTATCTAAAAGGTTTTCTTTAATTAAGTAAAAATAAAATGTATTCTGTAACAGTGGGTTTATAGAGGGTGAAATCAGATAATTATTAATTTGCTTTTTCGAAATTCTTGTTACTAATCAGCAATAAAAACTTCACCCCACAAAACAGCCTTGCCGGCACTCCAACCCGGGATCTTTGGATTAGAAGTCCAACACGCTATCCACTGCGCTGCAAGGTCTAGGCTTTAGTTTGAAGGTCTAGGCTTTAGTTTGAAGGTCAATTGATGACCACTTGAAGCACACAACACGTGGAACTGAACGTTTTCCTTAATCCATATGACATTCAGGGTGTTCGTATATTAAGATTTTCTTTGGCTTTTTATCTGATCGTTTTTTGAATAAGTAAAAATAAAATGTATTCTGCAACGAAAGTGGATAAATGTATTTGTTCTGTATGGACAGTGTTATATAAACGATTATATCAGATAACGGTTTTTTGCCTTATCGAAATGCTTGCTACAAATCAAAAATAAAAACTTCACCTCAGAAACCACCCTTGCAGGGACTCGAACCCCGCATCTTTGGATTAGAATTCAATCACGCTATCCACTGCGCTGCAAATTCTACGCTTTAGTCTGTAGGTCAATTGATGACCACTTGAAGCACACAACACGTGGAACTGAACGTTTTCCTCAGTCAATATGACATTCCTGGTGTTTGTGAAGCAAACTTTCCTTCTACATTTATCTCATCTTTTTTTTAAATAAGTAAAAATAAAATATATTCTGTAACGACAGTGGATAAATATATTCTATATGGACAGTGTCATATAAACGGTTATATCAGATAATGATTTTTGCGTTTTTGAAATGCTTGTTACAGATCAATAATATAAACTTCATCCAATAAACCACCTTTGGCGGGACTCAAACCCGTGACCTTCGGATTCGAAGTCCAACGCGCTATCAACTGCACTACAAGGGCTACGATGCAACCTCAAAGTCAATTGATGGGCAAATGAAACACACTACAGGTGGAACTAAACCTATTCTGTAAATGTGGGTCTCTAGACGGTGAAATCGGTTAAAATGTATTCAGGCATGAGCAGCAAATTGAGTGGCCGAGAAGAGCACCAAATGTATCTCAAATGTGTTGAAGACCCAGAGAGTCCGACTGGGCGGAGGACATGAGCAACCATTTGGACGCCCGGGAAAATGTGTAAAATGGGTGTGAAAGGTTATATCAGATAACTGCTTTTGCCTTTTCGAAATACTTGTTGCCGAACAACAATAAAAATATCACCCAACAAACCATCCTTACCGGGACTCGAACCCGGGACCTTTGGATTAGAAGTCCAACGCGCTATCCACTGCGCTACAAGGGCTACGTCTCAGTTTCAAGTACAATTAATGACCACTCGAAGCACACCACAAGTGTAACTGAACATTTTCAGCAATGAAACTGACCTTGAGAGCGTTTGTGTAGCAAGCGTTCCTTTTGCGTGTTTTATCTTAAAGGTCTTCTTTAATTATGTAAAAATAAAAGGTATTCTGTAACAGTGGGTGTATAGAGGGTTAAATCAGATAATTATTATTTGCTCTTTCGAAATGCTTGATACAAATCAGCAATAAAAACTTCACCCCACAAAACAGCGTTGCCGGGACTCGAACCCGGGACCTTTGGAATAGAAGTCCAACGCTCTATCCACTACGCTACAAGGGCTACGTCTCAGTTTCAAGTACAAGTAATGACCACTCGAAGCACACCACAAGTGTAACTGAACATTTTCCGCAATCAAATTGACCTTGAGACCGTTTGTGTAGCAAGCGTTCCTTTTGCGTTTTATCTAAAAGGTCTTCTTTAATTAAGTAAAAATAAAATGTATTCTGTAACAGTGGGCATATAGAGGGTTAAATCAGATAATTATTATTTGCTCTTTCGAAATGCTTGATACAAATCAGCAATAAAAACTTCACCCCACAAAACAGCGTTGCCGGAACTCGAACTCGGGATCTTTGGATTAGAAGTCCAACACGCTATCCACTGCGCTGCAAGGCCTACGCTTTAGTCTGAAGGTCAATTGATGACCACTTGAAGCACACAACACGTGGAACTGAGCATTTTCCTTAATCCATATGACATTCAGGGTGATGTGTAGCAAGATTTTCTTTTTCGTTTTATCTGATCTTTCATTAAAATAAGTAAAAATAAAATGTTTTCAGTAACAACAGTGCGTGTCGAAAACAGAGACCACTTAAGTTACCCTGAGGTATGACCAGCTGTTTGAATGGTCGAGAATGCACACAACAGTGATTGTCGAAAATCCAGATCCCTCGATTCACCTTAAGGCATGCGAAGCGAAAGTATCGAAAACACAGACCACTCGACTCGCCGAAAGGCATGAGCAGCAAATTGAGTGGCCGAGAAGAGCACCAAATGTATGTCAAATGTGTTGAAGACCCAGACAGTCCGACTGGTCGGAGGACTTGAGCAACCATTTGGACGTCCGGGAAAATGTGTAAAATAGGTGTGAAAGGTTATATCAGATAACTGCTTTTGCCTTTTCGAAATACTTGTTGCCGAACAACAATAAAAATATCACCCAACAAACCACCCTTAACGGGACTCGAACCCGGGACCTTTGGATTAGAAGTCCAACTCGCTCTCCACTGCGCTACAAAGGCTACGTCTCAGTTTCAAGTACAATTAATGACCACTCGAAGCACACCACAAGTGTAACTGAACATTTTCCGCAATCAAATTGACTTTGAGAGCGTTTGTTTAACAAGCGTTCCTTTTGCGTTTTATCTAAAAGGTTTTCTTTAATTAAGTAAAAATAAAATGTATTCTGTAACAGTGAGTATATAGAGGGTTAAATCAGATAATTATTAATTGCTTTTTCGAAATTCTTGTTACTAATCAGCAATAAAAACTTCACCCCTCAAAACAGCCTTGCTGGCACTCGAACCCGGGATCTTTGGATTAGAATTCCATCACGCTATCCACTGCGCTGCAAGTTCTACGTTTTATTCTGAAGGTCAATTGATGACCACTTGAAGCACACAACACGTGGAACTGAACGCTTTCCTCAATCAATATGACATTCCTGGTGTTTGTGAAGCAAACTTTCTTCTACATTTATCTCATCTTTTTTTTAAATAAGTAAAAATAAAATATATTCTGTAACGACAGTGGATAAATATATTCTATATGGACAGTGTCATATTAACGGTTATATCAGATAACGATTTTTGCCTTTTCGAAATGCTTGTTACAGATCAATAATAAAAACTTCATCCAATAAACCACCTTTGGTGGGACTCAAACCCGTGACCTTCGGATTCGAAGTCCAACGCGCTATCAACTGCACTACAAGAGCTACGATGCAACCTCAAAGTCAATTGATGGGCAAATGAAACACACTACAGGTGGAACTAAACCTATTCTGTAACAGTGGGTCTCTAAACGGTGAAATCGGTTAAAATGTATTCTGCAAAATGTATTCAGGCATGAGCAGCAAATTGAGTGGCCGAGAAGAGCACCAAATGTATCTCAAATGTGTTGAAGACCCAGACAGTCCGACTGGTCGGAGGACTTGAGCAACCATTTGGACGCCCGGGAAAATGTGTAAAATAAGTGTGAAAGGTTATATCAGATAACTGCTTTTGCCTTTTCGAAATACTTGTTGCCGAACAACAATAAAAATATCACCCAACAAACCACCCTTGCTGGGACTCGAACCCGGGACCTTTGGATTAGAAGTCCAATGCGCTATCCACTGCGCTACAAGTGCTACGTCTCAGTTTCAAGTACAATTAATGACCACTCAAAGCACACCAAAAGTGTAACTGAACATTTTCCGCAATCAAATTGACCTTGAGAGCGTTTGTGTAGCAAGCGTTCCTTCTGCATTTTATCTTAAAGGTCTTCTTTAATTAAGTAAAAATAAAATGTATTCTGTAACAGTGTGTATATAGAGGGTTAAATCAGGTAATTATTATTTGCTTTTTCGAAATGCTTGATACAAATCAGCAATAAAAACTTCACCCCACAAAACAGCGTTGCCGGGACTCGAACCCGGGATCTTTGGATTAGAAGTCCAACACGCTATCCACTGCGGTGCAAGGTCCACGCTTTAGTCGGAAGGTCAATTGATGACCACTTGAAGCACACAACACGTGGAGCTGAACATTTTCCTTAATCCATATGACATTCAGGGTGTTTGTGTAGCAAGATTTTCTTTTTCGTTTTATCTGATCTTTTATTAAAATAAGTAAAAATAAAATGTATTCAGTAACAACAGTGCGTGTCGAAAACAGAGACCACTTAAGTTACCCTGAGGTATTACCAGCTGTTTGAATGGTCGAGAATGCACACAACAGTGATTGTCGAAAATCCAGATCCCTCGATTCACCTTAAGGCATGCGAAGCGAAAGTATCGAAAACACAGACCACTCGACTCGCCGTAAGGCATGAGCAGCAAATTGAGAGGCCGAGAAGAGCACCAAATGTATGTCAAATGTGTTGAAGACCCAGACAGTCCGACTGGTCGGAGGACTTGAGAAACCATTTGGACGCCCGGGAAAATGTGTAAAATGGGTGTGAAAGGTTATATCAGATAACTGCTTTTGCCCTTTCGAAATACTTGTTGCTGAACAACAATGAACATATCACCCAACAAACCACCCTTGCCGGGACTCGAACCCGGGACCTTTGGATTAGAAGTCCAACGCGCTATCCACTGCGCTACAAGGGCTACGCTTTAGATTCAAGATCAATTAATGACTACTTGAGATCAATAAATGTATTCTGTATGGACAGTGTTATATCAAATAATGGTTTTTTGCCTTTTAGAAATGCTTGTTACAAATCCACAATAAAATCTTCAGTACACTAACCACCCTTGCCGGGACTCGAACCCGGGACCTTTGGATTAGAAGTCCAACGCGCTATCCACTGCGCTACAAGGGCTACGCTTTAGTTTCAAGATCAATTAATGACTACTTGAAGCACTCCACAAGTGTAACTGAACATTTTCCGCAATCAAATTGACCTTGAGAGCGTTTGTGTAGCAAGCGTCCCTTTTGCGTTTTATCTAAAAGGTTTTCTTTAATTAAGTAAAAATAAAATGTATTCTGTAACAGTGGGTATATAGAGGGTTAAATCAGATAATTATTAATTGCTTTTTCGAAATTCGTGTTACTAATCAGCAATAAAAACTTCACCCCACAAAACAACCTTGCCGGGACTCAAACCCGGGAGCTTTGGATTAGAAGTCCAACGCGCTATCCACTGCGCTACAAAGGCTACGCTTTAGTCTGAAGGTCAATTGATGACCACTTGAAGCACACAACTCGTGGAACTGAACGTTTTCCTTAATCCATATGACATTCAGGGTGTTCGTGTATTAAGCTTTTCTTCTGCGTTTTATCTGATCGTTTTTTGTATAAGTAAAAATAAAATGTATTTTGCTACGAAAGTGGATACATGTATTCTGTATGGACAGTGTTATATAAACGGTTATATCAGATAATGATTTTTTGCCTTTTAGAAATGCTTGTTACAAATCAGCGATAAAAACGTCACCAAACAAACCACCCTTGTCGGGAACTTTTGATTAGAAGTCCAAAGCGCTATCCACTGCACTACAAGGCTACGCTTTAGCCTGTAGTGCAGTGGCCTGTAGTGCACACAACACGTGGAACTGGGCGCGGTAGCCCATTGGTTAGCGCGCTGGAGTTGCACTCGGTAGGCCCGGGTTCGATTCCAGCCACTGCCAAAACTGCCGCCGTGTACATACGGAGTAAGATCACCTTAAACATGTGGGTCCGAAAGTCCTTCCAAGAGGTTGGTGGTAGGGGAAGGAGGGTACGGTCCTTGAGAATGCCTCCCCCACTAGGTTCCGGTCTATATTGGTTGGCACTTCCCGACCGTCCAAACAGTTACCTTACACCTTTCTGGTAGGTCGGACGGTCTGAGTTTCAGCAATCAACAACAACACGTGGAACTGAACGTTTTCTTCAATCAATATGACATTCAGGGTGTTTGTGAAGCAAGCTTTTTGCCTTTTCGAAATGCTTGTTACAGATCAATAATAAAAACTTCATCCAATAAAACACCTTTGGTGGGACTCAAACCCGTGACCTTCGGATTCGAAGTCCAAAGCGCTCTGCACTACAAGGGCTACGGTGCAATCTCAATGTCAATTGATGGGCAAATGAAACACCCTACAGGTGGAACTAAACCTATTCTGTAACAGTGGGTCTCCAGACGGTTAAATCAGGTAATTGCTATTTGCCTTTTCGAAATGCTTGTTACAAATCAGCAATAAAACTTCACAAAACAGATTGCCGGGACTCGGACCCGGGATCTTTGGATTAGAAGTCCAACGCGCTATCCACTGCGCTACAAGGGCTCTGCTTCAGTCTGAAGGTGAATTGATGACCACTTGAAGCACACAACACGTGGAACTGAACGTTTTCCTTAATCTATATGACATTTAGGTTGTTTGTGTAGCAAGCTTTTCTTTTACGTTTTATCTGATATTTTTTTTTAAATAAGTAAAAATAAAATGTATTCTGCAACGACAGTGGATATATGTATTCTGTATGGACAGCGTTGTATAAACGGTAATATCAGATAATGATTTTTAGCCTTTTAGAAATGCTTGTTACAAATCAGCGATAAAAACGTCACCCAACAAACCACCCTTGTCGGGAACTTTTGATTAGAAGTCCAAAGCGCTATCCACTGCACTACAAGGCTACGCTTTAGCCTGAAAGTCAATTGATGACCACTTGAAGCACACAACACGTGTAACTGAACGGTTTCTTTCATCCATATGACATCCAGGGTATTTGTGTAGCAAGCTTTTCTTTTGCGTTTTCTCTGATCTTTTTTAAATAAGTAAAAATAAAAGGTATTCTGCAACGACAGTGGATATATGTATTTTGTACGGACAGCGTTGTATAAACGGTAATATCAGATAATGATTTTTAGCCTTTTAGAAATGCTTGTTACAAATCAGCGATAAAAACGTCACCCAACAAACCACCCTTGTCGGGAACTTTTGATTAGAAGTCCAAAGCGCTATCCACTGCACTACAAGGCTACGCTTTAGCCTGAAAGTCAATTGATGACCACTTGAAGCACACAACACGTGTAACTGAACGGTTTCTTTTATCCATATGACATTCAGGGTATTTGTGTAGCAAGTTTTTCTTTTGCGTTTTCTCTGATCTTTTTTAAATAAGTAAAAATAAAATGTATTCTGCAACGACAGTGGATAAATGTATTCTGTATGGACAGTGTTATATCAGATAATGGTTTTTTGCCTTTTCGAAATGCTTGTTACAAATCCACAATAAAACTTCACCCTACGACGTCCGGGAAAATGTGTAAAATGGGTGTATAAGATTATATCAGATAACTGCTTTTGCCTTTTCGAAATTCTTGTTGCCGAACAACAATAAAAATATCACCCAACAAACCACCCTTGCCGGGACTCGAACCCGGGACCTTTGGATTAGAAGTCCAACGCGCTATCCACTGCGCTACAAGGCCTAGATTTTAGATTCAAGGTCAATTAATGATTACTTCAAGCACACCACAAGTGTAACTGAACATTTTCCGCAATCAAATTGACATCATCATCAATTGACGTTTGTGTAGCAAGCGTTCCTTTTGCGTTTTATCTAATAGTTTTTCTTTAATTAAGTAAAAATAAAATGTATTCTGTAACAGTGGGTATATAGATGGTTAAATCAGATAATTATTATTTGCTTTTTCGAAATGCTTGTTACAAATCAGCAATAAAATCTTCACCCCGCAAACCACCCTATCCGGGGCTCGAACCCGGGGCCTTTGGATTGGACGTCCAACGCGCTATCCACTGCGCTACAAGGGCTCCGCTTTAGTCTGAAGGTCAATTGATGACCACTTGAAGCACACAACACGTGGAACTGAACGTTTTCCGTAATCCATATGACATTCAGGGTGTTTGTGCAGCAAGCTTTTCTTTTGCGTTTTATCTGATCTTTTTTTTCAATTAAGTAAAAACAAAATGTGTTCTGCAACGAAAGTGGATAAATGTATTCCGTATGGATAGTGTTATATAAACGGTTATATCAGATAATTATTTTTAACCTTTTCGAAATGCTTGTTACCAATCAACAATAAAAACTTCACCCCAGAAACCACCCTTGCCGGGACTCGAACCAGGGACCTTTGGATTAGAAGTCCAACGCGCTATCAACTGCGCTACAAGAGCTACGCCTCAGTCTGAAGCGTCAATTTATTACCACTTGAAGCACACAACACGTGGAACTGAACGTTTTCCTCAATCAATATGACATTCAGGGTGTTTGTGAAGCAACCTTTTTGCCTTTTCGAAATGCTTGTTAGAGATCAATAATAAAAACGTCAGTAAACCACCTTTAGTCGGACTCAAACCCGTGACCTTCGGATTCGAAGTCCAACGCGTTATCAACTGCACTACAAGGGCTACGGTGCAACCTCAAGGTCAATTGATGGGCAACTGAAACACACTACAGTGGACCTAAACCTATTCTGTAACAGTGGGTTTCTAGACGGTTAAATCAGATAATTGCTATTTGCCTTTTCGAAATGCTTGTTACAAATCAGCAATAAAAACTTCACCCCACAAAACAGCTTGGCGGGACTCGAACCCGGGATCTTTGGAATAGAAAACCAACGCTCTATCCACTGCGCTACAAGGTCTGCGCTTTAGTCTGAAAGTCAATTGAGGACCACTTGAAGCACGCAACACGTGGATTTGAACGTTTTCCTTAATCCATATGACATTCAGGGTATTTGTGTAGCAAGCTTTTCTTTTGCGTTTTATCTGATCTTTTTTTAAAATAAGTAAAAATAAAATGTATTCTATAACAACAGTGGGTGTCGAAAACAGAGACCACTTAAATTACCCTGAGGTATGATCAGCTGTTTGAATGGTCGAGAATGCACACAACAGTGATTGTTGAAAATCCAGATCAGTCGACCACCCTAAGGCTTGCGAAGCAAAAGTATCGAAAACCCAGACCACTCGACTCGCCGTAATGCATGAGCAGCAAATTGAGTGGACGTCCGGGAAAATGTGTAAAATGGGTGTATAAGATTATATCAGATAACTGCTTTTGCCTTTTCGAAATTCTTGTTGCCGAACAACAATAAAAATATCACCCAACAAACCACCCTTGCCGGGACTCGAACCCGGGACCTTTGGATTAGAAGCCCAGCGCGCTATCCACTGCCCTACAAGGGCTACGTCTTAGTTTCAAGGTCAATTAATGAACACTCGAAGCACACCACAAGTGTAACTGAACATTTTCTGCAATCAAATTGAACTTGAGAGCGTTTGTGTAGCAAGCGTTCCTTTTGCGTTTTTTCTAAAAGATTTTCTTTAATTAAGTAAAAATAAAATGTATTCTGTAACAGTGGGTATATAGAGGGTTAAATCAGATAATTATTATTTGCTTTTTCGAAATGCTTGTTACAAATCAGCAATACAAACTTCACCCCACAAAACAGCCTTGCCGGGACTCGAACACGGGGTCTTTGGATTAGAAGGCCAACGCGTTATCCACTGCACTACAAGGGCTACGCTTTAGTCTGAAGGCCAATTGATGACCACTTGAAGCACACAACACGTGGAACTGAACATTTTCCTCAATCAATATGACATTCAGGGTGTTTGTGAAGCAAACTTTTCTTCTACATTTATCTCATCTTTTTTCAAATAAGTAAAAATAAAACATATTCTGTTACGACATTGGATAAATATATTCTATATGGACAGTGTCATATAAACGGTTATATCATATAACGGTTTTTGCCTTTTCGAAATGCTTGTTACAGATCAAGAATAAAAACTTCATCCAATAAACCACCTTTGGTGGGACTCAAACCCGTGACCTTCGGGTTCGAAGTCCAACGCGCTATCAACTGCACTACAAGGGCTACGGTGCAACCTCAAGGTCAATAAATGGGCAACTGAAACACACTACAGGTAGAAATAAACCTTGAGGTTGTTTCCTTTAGCAAGCGTTTCTTTTGCGTTTCGTCTGATCGGTTTTTCGAATTAAATAAAAATAAAATATATTCTGTAACAACAGTGGGTGTCGAAATCTCAGACCACTCGTCTTACCCTGAGGTATGAGCAGCTGTTTGAGTTGTCGGGAATGCACACAACACTGGGTGTCAAAAATCCAGATCACTCGACCCACCCTAAGGCATTCGCAGCAAATATGTCGAAAACCCAGACCACTCGACTCGCCGTAAGGCATGAGTAGCAAATTGAGTGGCCGGGAGAAGCACCAAATGTGCTTAAAATGGGTTGAGGGCCTAGACCGTCCGACTCGTCCGAGGACTTGAACAACCATTTGGGCTTCCGGGAAAATGTGTAAAATGTGTGTAATAGGTTATATCAGATAACTGTTTTTGCCTTTTAAAAATGCTTGTTACCGAACAACAATAAAAAATCACCCAACTAACCACACTTGCCGGTTCTCGAACCCGGGACCTTTGGTTTAGAATTCCAACGCCTTATCCACTGAGCTACAAGGGCTACGCGCTAGTCTGAAGGTCAACTGATGACCACTTGAAGCACACAACACGTGGAACTGAACATTTTACTTAATCCATATGACATTCAGTTTGTTTGTGTAGCAAGCTTTTCTTTTACGTTTTATCTGATCTTTTTTTTTAAATAAGTAAAAATAAAATGTATTCTGCAACGAAAGTGGATAAATGTATTCTGTATCGACACTGTTATATAAACGGTTATATCAGATAATTTTTATCATTTTCCGCAATCAAATTGACCTTGAGAGCGTTTGTGTAGCAAGCGTTCCTTTTGCGTTTTATCTAATATTTTTTCTCTAATTAAGTAAAAATAAAATGTATTCTGTAACAGTGGGTATATAGACGGTTAAATCAGATAATTATTATTTGCTTTTTCGAAATGATTGTTACAAATCAGCAATAAAAACTTCACCCCTAAACCACTCTATCCGAGGCTGGAATCCGGGGCCTTTGGATTAGAAATCCAACGCCTTATCCATTGCGCTACAAGGGCTACGCTTTAGTCTAAAGGTCAATTGATGACCACTTGAAGCACTCAACACGTGGAACTGAACGTTTTCCTTAATCCATATGACATTCAGGGTGTTTGTGCAGCAAGCTTTTCTTTTGCGTTTTATCTGATCTTTTTTTAAAATAAGTAAAAATAAAATGTATTCTGCAACGAAAGTGGATAAATGTATTCTGTATCGACAGTGTTATATAAACGGTTATATCAGATAATTGTTTCTTGCTTTTTAGAAATCCTTGTTAAAAATTAACAATAAAAACTTCACTCAAGAAACCACCCTTGCCGGGACTCGAATCCGGGATCTTTGGAATAGAAGACCAACGCTCTATCCACTGCGCTACAAGGTCTGCGCTTTAGTCTGAAAGTCAATTGATGACCACTTGAAGCACTCAACACGTGGAACTGAACGTTTTCTTTTTCGTTTTATCTGATCTTTTTTTAAAATAAGTAAAAATAAAATGTATTCTGTAACAACAGTGGGTGTCGAAAACAGAGACCACTTACCTTACCCTGAGGTATGACCAGCTGTTTGAATGGTCGAGAATGCACACAACAGTGATTCTCGAAAATCCAGATCACTCGATTCACCTTAAGGCATGCGAAGCAAAAGTATCGCAAACCCAGACCACTCGACTCGCCGTAAGGCATGAGCAGCAAATTGAGTGGCCGAGATGAGCACCAAATGTATGTAAAATGTGTTGAAGACCCAGACAGTCCGACTAGTCCGAGGACTTGAGCAACCATTTGGACGTCCGGGAAAATGTGTAAAATGGGTGTGAAAGGTTATATCAGATAACTGCTTTTGCCTTTTCGAAATACTTGTTACCTAACAACAATAAAAAAATCATCCAACAAACCCCCCTTGCTGGGACTCGAACCCGGGACCTTTGAATTAGAACTCCAACGCGCTATTCACTGCGTACAAGGGCTACGCGCTAGTCTGAAGGTCAATTGATGACCACTTGAAGCACATAAAAGTATTCTGCTGATGATTCTGCCTCTGAAAATACATGTATTCTGCAACGAAAGTGGATAAATGTATTCTGTATGGACAGAGTTATATAAACGGTTATATGAGATAATGGTTTTTTGCCTTTTTGAAATGGTTGTTACAAATCAACAATAAAAACTTCACCCAATTAACCACCTTTGGTGGGACTCGAACCCGTGACCTTCGGATTCGAAGTCCAACATGCTATCAACTGCGCTGCAAGGGCTACGGGGCAACCTCAAGGTCAATTCATGGGAAACTGAAACACACTTCAGGTGGAACCGTTAGCAGTCGTTTCTTTTGCGTTTCGTCTGATCGGTTTTTGAATTAAATAAAAATAAAATGTATTCTGTAACAACAGTGGGTGTCGACAACAGAGACCACTCGTCTTACCCTGAGGTATGCGGAGCAAAAGTATCGAAAACCCAGACCACTCGACTCGCCTTAAGGAATGAGCAGCAAATTGAGTGGCCGGGAAGAGCACCAAATGTATGTGAAGTGTGTTGAAGACCCAGAGTGTCCGACTCGTTGGAGGACTTGAGCAACCATTTGGACGTCAGGGAAAATGTGTAAAATGTGTGTAAAAGGTTATATCAGATAACTGTTTTTGCCTTTTCGAAATACTTGTTGCTGAACAACAATAAAAATATCACCCAACAAACCACCCTTGCTGGGACTCGAACCCGGGACCTTTGGATTAGAAGTCCAACGCGCTATCCACTGCGCTACAAGGGCTTCGTCTTAGATTCAAGGTCAATTAATGACCACTCGAAGCACACCACAAGTGTAACTGAACATTTTCCGCAATCACATTGATCTTGAGCGCGTTTGTGTAGCAAGCGTTCCTTTTGCGTTTTATCTAATAGTTTTTCTTTAATTAAGTAAAAATAAAATGTATTCTGTAACTGTGGGTATATAGAGGGTTAAATAGGATAATTGTTATTTGCCTTTTCGAAATGCTTGTTACTAATCAGCAATAAAAACTTCACCCCTCAAAACAGCCTTGCCGGGACTCGAACCCGGGATCATTGGATTAGAAGTCCAACACGCTATCCACTGCGCTTCAAGGCCTACGATTTAGTCTGAAGGTCAATTGATGACCACTTGAAGCACACAACACGTGGAACTGAACCAACGCAGAACTGAAGCGGGATTTGCTCAATTACCGGTGTCCCCGGAATATAGACATTAAGAATATTTCGGAACTCCAAAACGGGACGCTCAAGGTCACGTGCCGAGAGAGTGATCCGGAAAAGCTTGTTCCGCTATTTCAAAACTCTGCAATAGCCGAGAAATTCTCTATTAAAAAACAAGGGGACCGGAGGAGTGCTCTGATTGTATTTAATGTGCCTCCAAATTACACGGAAATCAATGTTAAATCTCTAATATGTCTCAACTACAGATAACTTACTCCTGATGACATAAAAATTGTTAAAAGCTTCAAATCCAGAAATAACTCTAACAACTGGGTTTTTCAGGTCAGCGTTTTTGTGGCCAACAAGATCACGGACTTATAAAAACTCTTTTATAACTTTAACAGTTTTGTGGTCAAAAGATTTATACCATTTAAAATGTGCTATAAATGCCAAGGATTTGGCCACATGGCCAATTTCTGCCCACATCCTCTTGGAAACTGTAGTTTCTGTACAAAGAGCGATCACACCCACAGGACCTGTGAGGCTAGGCGTCCTGTGTGTGTGAATTGCAACACTGCTAACCATGATAACCCGTCTCTTAAGTATAATATTGATCACCATGCTCATGACCGAGGGGCCTGTAGCGCCTACCAAGCAGAGGTAAGGCGCATTAAAGATCTACAGAGGGAGGCTTGAGTCTCTCTCCTTTGTACATTTCTTTTTCTTGTTATTTAAGTGTCTATTATATGTATAATTTGCTTATTTTAATTACTTGTTTATATATACTTAACTTGTTTAATTTAATGTGCTTTTCCCCCCCTTGGTTCCCCATTCGTGCTCGTTTCCCCCTGTTCTATGGTACTTAAATGCCTTCAACTAAATACTAATCATTCCCTTGCCGCCCATAACAATTTAATTCAATTCTCCTTGGAGAACTCTATTGACTTTGCCTGTATTCAGGAACCGTACATCTGCAAGGGTAATGTTCTAACTCCTCCTCCAGGCATAAGGCAGTTTTCCTCACTATCAAAAAAGGCAGCAATCTTGATATTTAACCCCGAAATTCTAGCATATCAAAAATGTGTAACTTCTTCATCCATCTTCATCGAAATCCATCTTACAACCTCAAAAACTCTTACTCTCTCTAGTATATACTTTCCTCCCCACGATCACTTTCCCACTCTCCTCCTCGAACTTTCACCCCTTGACTTCCTCAACTCAGATGCCCGAGCACGAATGTGGGGCTATGGTTTCACTGATCGCCGGGGCCTGGATCTTCTGCTTAGAGAACAACCTGGTGATTTGCAACGACCCAAGCATTGGTCCTACTTTTATTTCCCACTCCGGCGTAGGTTATCCTGATCTTTCCCTGACAAACTTTGCTTTCTTCGATGTTATCCGCTGCTGGGAGGTCCTCTCCTCCGATTCCTTTAGTGACCACCGAATGATTCAAATCTCCCTCAATCTCAGTTTTTCTCCCCCTTGTGAATTCCACCTTAAAACCAACTATAACCTCAATAAATTCATTTTTAAATTCAAAGCACATATCCCTTATTTGGTCTCCCTTCTTGAAAATATAAACAATACAGCTTCTCTTGACGACTTCTTTAATAACTTCACTTCTCTAGTTAAATCCTGTGCCCTTTCCAATATAAGAAAAAAGAAATCCAAACAAGCCAAAGGTTTCACCTGGTGGAACAAGGATTTAACTAAACTCCGCAATTTTGTCTCGGCCCTCTATAAACGTGTTAAATCTTTAGAGAAAAACTCTGCCCCCTTGGAGGACATTTCAGCAGCCCAAACTAAATATAAATTAAACAGGGCAAGATATAAAAAATTGATTAATAAAACAAAACTTAATTCCTGGAAAACTTTCTGCTCCAAATGTAACTCCTCTTTCGGCACTCATTTCAAATATGCATTCCAAAAACACCGAAAAATCAATAGTATTGAACTACAATTCTCAGACAACATTAATCTAAATTATCATGATAAAATTGATCGGTTATTGGACCACTGCTTCAAGGAAGATGCAAATTTTTCGGGTTTTCCCTCCCTCTCCCTGCCAACTCTCGGTTTGGGTGAGATCTCCCCGGAAGAATTTTACGTTGTCTTTAATAACCTGAAGAGTGGAAGGGCCCCTGGCCCAGATAAAATTGACTTCACCATATGGAAAAAATTGTATAAAGCCTTTCCCTCCCTTTTAACCAAAGCTCTTAATCTATGCTTTAAATTCTGCCACTTTCCCTCCTGCCTGAAAACAGCTAACGTTTTGTTCTTTAATAAACCCGGCAAAGACCCTTCCCTCTGTTCGTCTTACAGACCAATCTGTTTGCTCTCAACCCTGGGAAAAATTCTTGAAAAACTCTTCATAAATAAACTAAACTATTGGCTCACCTCTGGCGAGATTCTCCATCGCCTCCAATTTGGTTTCCGTGAGTTGTGCAGCTGCGAGGACGCGACTCACAGGTTGATCGACTCAATCAATAAACTCAGACCAGGACATTATGTCTCCCTAACCACCGTGGACATCTGCGGAGCCTTCGACAACCTAAACTGGGAAATCCTCCCAAATACTTTTAATAAAATTAATCTACCTCCCACATTTCAAAATTTTATCTTTTCCTACTTACAAAACAGAATCATATCTTTTATTGATGGCCCCACAGTACACACCAAACAGATTTCCCGCGGAGCCTCCCACAAGGCTCGGTTATCTCACCCACTCTCTGGAATATTTATTTCAATAACATTCTCTTATTAAATAATGATCAAAACCACCTCCAAGCCTTCGCAGATGATCTTGCGGTGGTAACCTATGCTCCTACTCTTCGCTCCTTGGCTATAAATAATAACGTGCTGTTAAATCTAGTTTCGGAATCTCTTACTAAATTAAAATTAGAAATCACCCCCTCCAAATGTCAAGCCATCATTTTCAATAAGTCCCGTTCAAAAATTAAGAAAAATCCCACTTTTAAAATCAACAATATTAAGATAACAATCTCCAGGCACCTCAAATTTCTTGGAATAGTTTTAGATGACAACTTTAAATGGAGTGCCCACGTCTTCCATCTTAAGGAGAGATGTTTCAAGATTGCCTCAACCTTCGGTAAACTGGCCGGTTGTAACTGGGGTGTTAATAAATCATTTTTGAAAGTTTGGTACTTGGCGGTCATCGAAAAAGTTCTTTCCTCTGGGGCGGGTGTCTGGGGCAACAATCTAACAGGGGCTCAAATTAAAACTCTTCTTTCAATACAAAGAATTTTTCTTCTTAAGATCTCTTCAGGTTTTAGGACCTCTTCAAACATCTCTCTTTTTTCCCTTACAGGGATCCCGCCCATTCACTTAGTAATAAAATCCTTGCATTCAAAATTTACCTTTTGGAAACTTCGTCAAAACCCTTTTTCTTCCCTTGATTTTCCCGCCCCTTCCCTTTTTGACTTTAATTCACCCTTTTCTTCCTCTCCTCCTGCTAACAGGGTTGTCCTTTTCGAACCCTCGGACCCTCTTTCCTTCTCCAATTTAAACATTTATACTGATGGTTCCTCCCTCGACGGCAACACTGGATTCGCCGTCTGCATCTTTAAACATGATGTCCTGGATCGGGTCTTTTCCTTTAAACTAGGTGGTGAAAACACTGTTTTCCAGGCTGAAATTGCAGCCATAGACTATTCAATCTCCTGGGCAATTGAAAACAACTCTAAGGTAAATATATTTTCGGATAGTCTCTCCTCAATTTTGGCATTTAGATCTATAAAAAATAAATAAAATTTCTTAAATAAAATCAAAATTAAAGCTAGTCCATTCAAAAATTTCATTAATCTCTCCTGGGTAAAAGCTCACGCGGATAACCCTGGCAACGAGGCCGCAGCTCACTTTGCCAAACTTGCTACCATTTCTGGTTCCCCCCTTCCCATCCCCTACCCTTACTCTCTGCTAAAAAAACATTGTAAAAACCTTCTTCTTAGCCAATGGCAATCTTACTTAAATGATTATATCTCTCCCCGTACCCACGACCCCGTTCGAATTTCAAATTTTCTTCCCTCTGTTGACCCAAATTTTTTAATTTCAAATCAATTTCTTACTTACTTTTTAACAGGCCATGGCCCTTTTCTGGACTACCTGTACTTTTTCAAACAAAAAACTACCTCTAACTGTTCATGTAACGTCTACGGCGATGCAGATCACTTTGTTTTTTCTTGCCCCCTTACCCTCCCTAATCATCCCACTAGTGCTAACTCTGCGGCCTGGTTTTCCAGGGTTCTTAAGAACAATTCTTCTATTCAAAAAATTAAAAATTGCATCCTCTCCGCCCGCGAAATTTCGAATAATATTCCATGATCAACCTGGGGGTCTCCTGGCCCCTTCTGATCCCTGACTTTGCACTGCTCCTCTTTTCCTTGGTTCTTTTGGGATGTTGCTGAAAATACCTGTAAACAATTGTATACTTCTGTAAATTCCAATTTACTCATTCTGAAAAATCATTGTAAATCTCTTCGGTAAATTCCAATTTTCATACAGAATAATCATTGTAAATCTCTTCAAAATGTTAGTACACCTTCTGTTCAATCATTGCCAACCATTTTCATCCACATTCACCTTTCATTTGGTATAATTATCATCATCATATCAAACTTTCATCATATGTAAATTTTTGGAAAAACTGCCATCAAAATATTCTTCATCATCTTATGTAATTCCAGGGAAAACTTTCATCTTTTTCCCATTCTGGTTATACCTGAATTTATTACTCCTGTATTTTTGTGTACTCTGTGTTTTAATTGTGTTGTTTTATGTGTTATAAGTCTCTGTGTAGTTTTCTGTGTTCCTGTGATGTGATTCATTTTAATATATGTTCTGTAATCTATTGAATCTAAAAATAAAGTTCCCGGCCACACATCTTGCTACCATAAGCCTTCGGGTTGGTCGTGTGGTCTGGATTTTCAACACTCAACGTGAAACTGAACGTTTTCCTTAATCCATATGACATTCAGGGTGTTCGTGTATTAAGATTTTCTTTTGCGTTTTATCTGATCGTTTTTTGAATAAGTAAAAATAAAATGTATTCTGCGACGACAGTGGATACATGTATTCTGTATGGACAGTGTTATATAAACGGTTATATCAGATAATGATTTTTTGCCTCTTAGAAATGCTTGTTACAAATCAGCGATAAAAACGTCACCAAACAAACCACCCTTGTCGGGACCTTCAGATTAGAAGTCCAACGCGCTATCCACTGCGCTACAAAGGCTACGCTTTAGTCTGAAGGTCAATTGATGACCACTTGAAGCACACAACACGTGAAAATGAACGTTTTCTTTAATCCATATGACATTCAGGGTGTTTGTGTAGCAAGCTTTTCTTTTGCGTTTTCTCTGATCTTTTTTATAAATAAGTAAAAATAAAATGTATTTTGCTACGAAAGTGGATACATGTATTCTGTATGGACAGTGTTATATAAACGGTTATATCAGATAATGATTTTTTGCCTTTTAGAAATGCTTGCTACATATCAGCGATAAAAACGTCACCAAACAAACCACCCTTGTCGGGACCTTTGGATTGGAAGTCCAACGCGCTATCCACTGCGCTACAAGGGCTACGCTTTAGACTGAAGGTCAATTGATGACCTCTTGAAGCACACAACACGTGGAATTGGGCGCGGTAGCCCATTGGTTAGCGCGCTGGAGTTGCACTCGGTAGGCCCGGGTTCGATTCCAGCCACTGCCAAAACTGCCGCCGTGTTCATGCGGAGTACGATCACGTTAAACATGTGGGTCCGAAAGTTCTTCCGAAAGGTTGGTGGTAGAGGAAGGAGGGTACGGTCCCTGTCGATGCCTCCCCCACTGGGTTCCGGTCTATATTGGGTGGCACTTCCCGACCGTCCAAACAGTTACCTTATACCTTTATGGTAGGTCGGACGGTCTGAGTCTCAGCAATCAACATCAACACGTGGAACTGAACGTTTTCTTCAATCAATATGACATTCAGGGTGTTTGTGAAGCAAGCTTTTTGCCTTTTCGAAGTGCTTGTTACAGATCAATAATAAAAACTTCACCCAATAAACCACCTTTGGTGGGACTCAAACCCGTGACCTTCTGATTCGAAGTCCAACGCGCTCTGCACTACAAGGGCTACGGTGCAATCTCAAAATCAATTGCTGGGCAAATGAAACACCCTACAGGTGGAACTAAACCTATTCTGTAACAGTGGGTCTCCAGACGGTTAAATCAGGTAATTGCTATTTGCCTTTTCGAAATGCTTGTTACAAATCAGTAATAAAACTTCACAAGACAGATTGCCGGGACTCGAACCCAGGATCTTTGGATTAGAAGTCCAACGCTCTATCCACTGCGCTACAAGGTCTGCGCTTTAGTCTGAAAATCAATTGATGACCACTTGAAGCACACAACACGTGGAACTGAACGTTTTCCTTAATCCATATGACATTCAGGGTGTTTGTGTAGCAAGCTTTTCTTTTGCGTTTCATCTGATCTTTTTTTTAAATAAGTAAAAATAAAATGTATTCTGCAACGACAGTGGATAAATGTATTCTGTATGGACAGTGTTATATAAACGATTATATCAGATAATTGTTTTTTGCCTTTTTGAAATGCTTGTTACAAATCAACAATAAAAACTTCACCCCAGAAACCACCGTTGCCCGGACTCGAACCCGGGACCTTTGAATTAGAAATCCAACGCGCTATCCACTGCGCAACAAGGTCTACGCTTTAGTCTGAAGCGTCAATTGATGACCACTTGAAGCACACAACACGTGGAACTGAACGTTTTCCTCAATCAATATGACATTCAGGGTGTTTGTGAAGCAAGCTTTTTAGCTTTTCGAAACGCTTGTTACAGATCAATAATAGAAACTTCATCCAATAAACCACCTTTGGTGGGACTCAAATCCGTGACCTTCGGTTTCGAAGTCCAACGTGCTATCAACTGCACTACAAGGGCTGATGTGCAACCTCAAGGTCAATTGATGGGCAACTGAAACACACTACAGGTGGTACTAAACCTTGAGGGTGTTTCCTTTAGCAAGCGTTTCTTTTGCGTTTTGTCTGATCGGTTTTTTGAATTAAATAAAAATAAAATGTATTCTGTAACAACTGTGGGTGTCGAAAACAGAGACCCCTAGTCTTTCCCTGAGGTATGCGCAGCAAAAGTATCGAAAACCCAGACCACTCGACTCGCCGTAAGGAATGCGCAGCAAATTGAGTGGCCGGGAAGAGCACCAAATGTATGTGAAATGTGTTGAAGACCCAGACAATCCCACTCGTCGGAGGACTTGAGCAACCATTTGGACGTCCGGGAAAATGTGTAAAAGGTTATATCAGATAACTGTTTTTGCCTTTTCGAAATACTTGTTACCTAACAACAATAAAAATATCATCCAACAAAACCCCCTTGCCGGGACTCGAACCCGGGACCTTTGGATTAGAAGTTCAACGCGCGATCCACTGCGCTACAAGGGCTGCGCGTTAGTCTGAAGGTCAGTTGATGACCACTTGAAGCACACAACACGTGGAACTGTACGTTTAACTTAATCCATATGACATTCAGGGTGTTTGTGTAGCAAGCTTTTCTTTTGCGTTTTATCTGATCTTTTTTTTCAAATAAGTAAAAACAAAATGTATTCTGCAACGAAAGTGGATAAATGTATTCTGTATGGACAGTGTTATATAAACGGTTTTATCAGATAGTTGTTTTTTGCCTTTTCGTAATGCTTGTTACAAATCAACAATAAAAACTTCACCCCAGAACTCACCCTTGCTGGGACTCGAACCCGGGACCTTTGGATTAGAAGGCCAACGCGCTATCCACTGCGCTACAAGGGCTACGCTTTAGTCTGAAGCGTCAATTGATGACCACTTGAAGCACACAACACGTGGTAAAAGGTTATATCAGATTACTGTTTTTGCCTTTTCGAAATACTTGTTACCGAACAACAATAAAAATATCAACCAGCAAACCACCCTTGCCGGGACTCGAACCCGGGACCTTTGGATTAGAAGTCCAACGCGCTATCCACTGCGCTACAAGGGCTACGTCTTTGTTTCAAGGTCAATTAATGACCACTCGAAGCACACCACAAGTGTAACTTAAGATTTTCCGCAATCAAAGGTTCAGGTCTCTAATTTCCTTCAAATCAGCATTCCATAGGGGTACAGAAAGTTAATTTTTCTTAATATAAGAAGGTGTGTGTGTGTGTGTGTGTATGTATAGTCTGTAGCTAGAACTATAAGCTGGGGACAGCGATAGAATCTGATACAGAGGCACTTCAAGATCCGGGCAAATACGGCTCGACGAATTGTTTTTAATTCATATTAGAATTTTAGTTATTTTATATTGAAGCACGATTTTGAGCAATTTTCACAAAAATGGATTTCTAAATGATTGAAAATGTTATCGCAGAGTCTATTTTGACACCATTGGAAAGATCTAAGAACGTTCTTTCTAACAATGTTTGAACCGAATCCGTAGGACAATTTCTTTATATTTATTTATTTATTTTTAAATACATCGAAGTTTGTATATTTTAGATTATTTGATACTTAAATATGTGTGTTTATCTTCGTATTTTAACGGAATTTTTTTAATTACTACATTATTTTATTTGTTGTGAATTTTTAAGTAAATACATAAAATTTAAAATTGTAAATATCGTTAATGAAATACGTATATTTTTCTCCCCAGTGGACTTGCCCCTCAAAGCCTTGAAACTCACGGTGAAGTCTTCTCGCCTAGAGAAATAATTTCATTTTGTTTCTTTTATTTATTTATTTTTCTCTCTTTCCCCGGTTGTGGAACAAAAGAAGGAAGCGATTTGCAAATTGAGTGGTTTTATCTGTATGTATTATTTAACTAGCGGAAGCTTATTTAGGATCCGGCCAACTCTGGGTAATTATTTCGAGTAGTATATAAATATACACTGGAGAAGAAAAATAACGTATCTGCATCTTATGGCCTTCTGATATAATTAATTTTCATACTTCCTGCCCTCTGTAGTAGTATGACAGGTTCAACAATACATCAGTTGCAAAAAATATCTTTAGTTGTTTGATAATTTGAAAGAATCTATAAATTTTCTGTAAATTTTAATAGTTTTATTTACTACTCGGAGATCAAAAAAATTATGCACAGCCCCAGTAACTAAAACATCTGATGTATGTAACAAAAAACTTTTCAGCAAAAGAAAATATTTTGCTATCCATAAACAATAACAAGAAAGATCAATCATGCTTAAAGCATTGATTATGAAACACTTTCCAACTTCAATGCAATTTTATTTAAACAAGTCTAAAATGCAATACATTCCTCGGTAATATTTTGAAACTTATCACAATACTGCATTAATTTATTATATTTGAAAACTTAAACCTTCATCGAAAAAAATGAACTTCATTCAAATGACGGCATTGAAATATAAATTACCTGGTTTAAACATCTCTAAAATGTTATACATTCCTCGGTAATAGTTTTAGAATTATCATAATACTACGATAATTTATTATATTTGAAAACTTCATCGAAAACAACTGAAATTAATTCAAATGACGTCATAGAAAAAATAACACGCCTGGATCTCTCTATAAAAACAGGATTTCATTCATAACTTTCTCCCATTCATTTCATTCATCACAATACTATAATAATTTATTTTATTTAAACATTTTGCTTAAGACCATGGAGCTACAAAAAATTAAACTCTATGCTTGAAACTTCATCGAAAAAAATCGTCCTTCTCCTTATTTCTACAACTAAGCCTATTTTTCACCTATGTAAAATGTAAACAGCAAAATATGTAGAATGAGTTGTATTAGAATTACTGTATTTCTTTAACACAAAATAATTCAGTCCATGGAGTCTGCATGGCTGATATGAATGAAATATTAATTGATTTTATAAACAGAAGGACGATTTTTTTCGATGAAGTTTTAAGCATAAAGTTTATGAATTGTAGCTCCATGGTCTTAATTTTTAAATAAAATAAATTATTATAGTATCGTGATGAATGAAATGGAGAAAGTTATGAATGAAATCCTGCTTTTATAGAGAGATCCAGGCGTGTTATTTTTTCTATGACGTCATTTGAATTAATTTCAGTTGTTTTCGATGAAGTTTTCAAATATAATAAATTATCGCAGTATTATGATAGATTTAAAAATATTACCGTGGAATGTATTGCATTTTAGAGATTTTTAAACCACGAAATTTATATTTCAATGCCGTCATTTGAATGAAGTTCATTTTTTTCGATGAAGGTTTAAGTTTTCAAATATAATAAATTAATGCAGTATTGTGATAAGTTTCAAAATATTACCGAGGAATGTATTGCATTTTAGACTTGTTTAAATAAAATTGCATTGAAGTTGGAAAGTGTTTCATAATCAATGCTTTAAGCATGATTGATCTTTCTTGTTTAAACTTACAAGGGAAGGCTTTGCAATAGTTCTCTCGGATTGCAATCTTTCATGTCCTATCTTATAAAGGACCAGGAATAATGATAAAACACCACGGCTTTCATCTGCTAAGTGATAGGGGGCGCCACAATAACAATCTGAAGTTTTCATGCAAACATGCTCTACTGGCGTGTATTATTAACATTTTAGTGTGAAAATATTATCCTTTTCAATTATTATTATTATTTTGAAATAAAATGGACAATAATGGTAAGTAGTAAACGATAAATTTATTACTAATATAATTTATATCTTATTAATTAGCTAAACAACTGCCAAGACATGGTCGTAAAGGTTGATCAAACACAACAAAGACAAAGGCTGAAATTTTTGGAAACCAAAACTGAACTAATCAACAAAACTATTGACTGTATTACAATGAAAGTCAAAGCAAATGAAATTTGTAAAATAATGAATGATTTAAATTCTTTGTAAGTTTGAAATTATGAACGGGAATGATTAAATGTATGATCTATACAAATGAAAACTTTACAATGTGCACATTTAACAAATGCATAATCATTGCAATTTAGAATAAAACAAGTTGCTGAACCAATATTAAATACAGTTGCCATTACCTTGTTAAATTTTGTAATGTGTTTTTCAACAGAATATCTAGCTTTTTTCCAAGAATATATTACCATATCTTGAAGTATATCAGCGCCAAGTTAATTGTACACAAATGAATGCATTTTTGAAATAAATAATCTGTCTTTTAACTTTCTGTTGGCCACTTCATCGATGTTGGTTCAAAATTCATCGATGTCTTCAATATGGACCCCTTCAATGCATGCAGCTCGAATTTTTATGTAGTCTTCGATACGTTTTACTAATGCCTTATAAGGATTGAAGAAGTAACAGTCTAACGGCTGTGCATATTTTGTTGATTTTTCAGGTATTATTTAATAATAATAATAATAACTGAAAAGGATAATATTTTCACACTGAAATGTAAATAATACACGTCAGTAGAGCACGTTTGCATGAGAACTTCAGATTGTTATTGTGGCGCCCCCTATCACTTAGCAGATGAAAACCGTGGCGTTTTATCATTATTCAAGATCCTTTACAAGATAGGACATAAAAGACTGCAATCCGAGAGAACTATTGCAAAGAATTCCCTTGTTAGATAACAAAACATTCAATATCTGGATGATGGTACATCCTATAAATGATGTCATTTGCATTTTTATATCAAACGGCTATTTTTATACATATATTGGTAACATGAATATTTTATATGTCTTTTCAATTTTAAGAATAAATAAGTGAAAAAGCCTTCTTCTGGTCCGACCTCACAGAAAATTAATAGGACTCTGACGTTTAAGCGAATGAAATAATCGTACGTCATTCTGTTTTATTATTTCAATCTGTTCGAGAGATGTTGTACTCATAGATATTAAGAAATTACTGGTTTATACATTTTCAGGGATGTTCTCAATGAGTAAATTCATCCAAAAGTTTTATACAAATTTTAAATATATAACTATTTAAAATTATTTTACAGCACTATACAAGGTGTCCCAAAAAGATTGAAAAGAGCTTTAATTCTTTACCTGTTGAAGATAAGTAGGCAATGTAAATTGCAAAAATGTTGAAAGTAAGGTAGGAAATAAGACTACGTTAATGAAATAGTCCTCCCATTCATTTTCAAAAAGTTACACGTTATAAATTTTTATACGACCCCCTTAGACAAATTGGGCCAATCAGAAAAATTTTATTTTTTATGCAAGAAGATCATTTAGAAAAACCGCATATCTGTATCTTTAAAATCAACTGAATTATGATAAAGGAAAATATCTGACTTATGCCACTTTTCCGTACCATGTGAAAGACTGTTTCATCAGTGAAAACAGGGGTCATAAACAAATGGACGATGGAAATTTTTTAGATCAAAAATACGATAATATGTGTCAAATTTTTTTTATCACAAATGATTCTAAATAAAGACAGAGATCATATAAAGCACAGACAAAGATCATATAAAGTAGTGGTACTCACTACACGGTTGGGTATCCTGTGTATTATCATCCAGTTTTATCTTTTTTGTGATATGCCACAAATTTACATTTCTAATTTGATATAGGGTCCCCATTCACAATGTTCAATTTTCAATTAAATATAACTTGCTCAATTTTAAAGACACGGATATGCTGTTTTTTAATGATCTTGTTGCATTAAAAATAAAAAATTTCTGATTGACCAAATTTGTCTAAGGGGATCGTATAAAAATTTAAAAAGTGTAACTTTTTGAAAATGAGTGGGAGGACTATTTCATTAACGTAGTTTTATTTCCTACCTTACTTTCAACATTTTTGCTATTTACATTGTCCACTTATCTCCAACAGGTAAAGAATTAAAGCGCTTTTCAATCTTTTTGGGACACCCTTTATAGTATTTTGATAAAATAAATAACGTTAATTCTAAGATCAATATTTTTAAGGCAATTTAAAATGGTATTGAAAAAATGTAAGAATTTAAACATGCCTTAATATCAGACCCCTGTGCAAAACAATTTTCTATTAATTACAAATATTGAAGAATTTATATGAGTTACAAAATATTACTGTCTTGAAATAAAAAAAACATTTTCATCGGATTAGGCCAAGGTATCTTACTCATCAATGGTAACTTCGTTTCTAGAGGACCAGATCCACTCACAAGAATATTGCTTAGGGACATTCTGCTAGATAAAAGGTCTTTCAATACTGACCACTTAGCATTCTTGGACGTGGCTTCCCCAGGATGAAATACAACACTTTTCCTTCAGGACGTTCCCGGCCACTCAAACGGCTGCTGCAAACCCTCGGGTCAGTCGAATGGTCTAGGTTTTCGACTATTCTTTCAGGCATCTACTGCAGAACATGAGAGATGGAAAAATGGTCATCTGATCCATTGCCTAATACCCAGAATTTTCTCCTGCTACAAAAGAGCCTAGATATAGTCAGTAGACTGGACCCCCTGATGTGTTAATTGCTTTAAGACAACTGACCATTCACATAAAATCGTATCTCATCCCTCATCTGTATGGGAGTGAAAAAGACCCCTCTAGACAAAGAGATTACTCTCTGTGGAGGGCTTTTCTTTTCTTGTTGTAAAGGCATTTATTTTATCAGTTCAACGCTTGCAAATTTCTGAAGCTAAATAAAAAAAAAGTTACTTTTATTGCCCTAGGAAATGCTTTGTACCCCTCTCTTCAAAGTTGAGCAATTTATGTGAAGAATTATATATTATTCTTTTACCGGATTTTCTGATCCCGTGTTGATGGGATAGCGTATTCTTTGTACGTTACGAACATCGTCTTTTTTTGTTTTTGTTTTATTGTTTTAAAGAACTTGCGTTTACTTTTAATCTATTCTATACCTGTAATTTTATACTTGCGTAAAATATGCGATATTGTATCATACAATTTTTTTAATTATAAATTCATATGCACAAATAATGCAGTAAAAAATATTTTTCTAGACACCTTCACGGGCCCCTATTGTTCATCGAGCCCCTATTGTTCGCCGGGCCCTTGTACCATGGTCCCAACTGGGTGATGTCCCATTTCACCTCTTCCCATTTTATCCTGCGTCTCTTTCTATTCCCATTTTATCCTGTCTGCACCTCCTCCTAATTACCTTGTGGTCCTCACCTGTTGGTAGAGGGGGAAATTGTGTGCGTTCTCCAATAGTCTCTTCACAGCTCTGCTCGCCTGTTGGAGGGGTTGAGATTTGCAGCCGTTCTATTTGGAATGGCTTTACTTTGTCAAAAAATATACAGTAAAGATAATTTCCCTTTGGGAAGATCTATGTTCGTCTATATCTATTTTATACATAACTAGCAGTATTCCCGTTTTCAATACATTATAAAGAAACTTAAAATTTACCATCAGGTGCAAATTCCTATAGTATTCTTAATGACATTGTTATTCAAAGCATTCTATTACAATAATTAAATTAAAGTTCCAAAAAGGAAGTTCTCTATTCTCACTATACAAAACTCAATATTTAGGGTAGTAAAATGAAGGTCACGTATACTGCAATTTAAACTGGCTGATGAGTAGGCCCCATAATAAGTATTTTTTTATTGTTAATGAAGACCACATTGAATGAACATCTCGAAAAATTAACGACCTGAAAAATTTTCTCACGAAGATGGTTAACAATCATTGACATATTTTTCTAATTGTCCGAACGAACATTTTTAATTTCTATTTAGAATAATTTACTTGCAATTTCCCAATCTGCCTTCGATTCGACATTATCTTTGACATTTAGGTTATTTTTTCATTACAAACAAATGTGCCTCTGTCTCAAAGAAACGTTAAGCGTTCTTTCAAGAATGCCATGAGTGACATATTATTTTTAAGTATTAGCTAATTGGCATAACATTAATAATTGATAAGTGATAGAAAAGGTCAAAATTATTTTCTTTGGACATTAAATTTTGCAGCTTTATTTTACGAGATTATATTACTCCAGAACAGTATTATAGTTTTTATTTTTAAAATACTAGCTATCTTAATCGAAACGGTACGATGAATATAAACCCTTTGGACTTTTATATCTTCAAACCTAATAGTTAAATATGTAAACAATTTTTTTTACTTCTTTTGTTGAAAATGAAAATATGGTGCACATTATGAATATAAAAAATGATTTCAATATTTAAATATTTTAAATATTTTTTCGAAAAGATCAAAGTTTTTGTATTTTAGCAAAGTTTTGTATTTTAGTTTTTGTATTTTAGTATTTTAGCTAGGGCGAATACATGAAAATTTTTGTTGGCCATTTCGTAAAAAAAGGTGGGTTCTTCTTTTCCAAATCGTACCAAGTTCTAATCAGCACCAGAGTATTCAACAAGTAACTTATCTACCAAATTTTGTGAAATTTGGTTAGTATTTTAGCTAGAGCGGATAAATGAAATTTTTACGGGCCATTTCGCAAAAAAAGGCGGGTTCTGTTTTTACGAACCGTATCAAAAACTAATCAGCAACCAGGGTCACATCCAAGTGACTTACCTACCAAATTTTATGAAATTCGGTCCATTAGTTTTTTAAGTAAGAGTGGATACGTACATTGCACACAGACACACAGACAGACGTCGCGCTAAAAATAGTTTTTTCGTATTCTAGAGGTCTCGAAACGTGTAGATCCGTCGAAAACCCGAGTTGCGATTTTCGACATGATTCCAATCCTTTCCCTATACATTACCATGTATTGCAGGGAAAGTAAAAACGGCATAAACTTTAGAAGGCTAGCGTGAACCATTCTCAGGATATTGCACGTTCTTCTAATAAATTTATAAAACATATTACATAAAAATAAAATAAGTATAAACTATCTGGAAATATGTTCACTTTTCATACAATATTATGCGATAAATTTGCTAACATCATTCTTGTGGATCTAATTTGTTCCATTCACGAGAGAGGATACTTGTGTAATAGTTTTGTATTTTAAGTACAGAAAATTCCCCAATAGTCATTCATATATAAGAAAAGTTCCTCTCTTCATCTGTGTGTAACGCTTGGCGATCAATTTGGCAAACTTGGTGACTTATTTGCAAAAATTATCAGTGGAGATTCAAAAGATTTGCCCTCAAAATACAAAACTGTAAATTTTCATCTGAAAATACTGGCAAAAATTCTTAAATATTTATTCTTTTTATAGAGGTAATATTGTTAATGCATTCATTAGTACTATCTTCTCCTTTTTAGTTGCATTTATTAGTACTATTTTCTAGTTTCTGGTATTTGGTTTTTCTTATTTCAGGTATTTTTGTAACATTTTCTAATTTTAAGTTTCTTTAAGTCATTGTCAGTATCCTTTATTTTTTTAACTTTTAGAGTTTTCCAAATTTTATTTCCAGTTCATTTTCTGAATATTTTTAAACATTTATAGTGACTAATTATTTTCTAACTTTGTTAACAATTTACCACTGCTTTCCATTATAGGCTTTTCATGACATCCTAAATTTCATTTGTTTTTCAATTTTTCAGGACATCCTAAAGATTTCACTTACCTTGAAGCACTTAAATACTTTTAAGGCAATTTTAAATTCCTTTCCCATACTTGATCATTCTAGAATTTTTCAGGTTTTATTTTTTAATAAAATCACCAATTATTTCCGATTTTGCGTGTCATTTTCTTTGTTTTCAAATTTTCTGATATTGGCATTTCATTTTTTTTTTCTTGTATTTCTAAGTTGAATGACCATTTGATATAAAATTCTGCTTTCAATATTATTAAGACTGCAGGCTACTAATTTTTCTTTAATTTAAACGATAACTTTAGGTGATTTTTTATTCATTTAAATCTCTGTTTTATTGTTTAATTATTTATAAGCAATTTCTAAATTATCTTGATCGCAATATTTCGGTCATTTTTTAAGTTATTTTATCAAGTAATATGAACTCATCATTTTCATAATTAAAATTTCATCATTATGTTTTCTTTTTCATAACTACTAAATTATTTAACTATTTCATAACTACTAAATTATTTATTTTTTTACTTTTCTGAATTTAAAAGTTTCAATATGGAATTTCGTATAAAAATGGCTAAAAAAAGTTGGATGTAATATTTTTTTAATTACTCGCATGGGCCAAAATTTCAGATTTTTACCGGTTTGTCTCGCAAGTTCCAGTTCCCGAACTTGGCCTGAGTTTGAAGAAAATTTTGAAAACTAGTTACATTATTAATTACTTTTACAAATTTGCACTCAACATTTTCCACAAATGTACCCCAGCTTTCACTGGTAAATGATCAATTTAGATACAACAAATATGAGGAAATCAAAGTTTAATCGTTTCTGGAAAATACCCACTAAAACCCAACAAAGCCCAATAAAATTCGGGTGGGTTTTTTTTTTTTTTAAACTCTGCGTTTTTCAAACCTTTCAAATTTAGACTTTTAGCACATTTGAATATAAATCATTTCGGACCGGACCGGGCCGAGATTCAATGGTCTTTGAACATAGCTAGGCCGGGCTCGGGTTCTACACCTGTAAAGTTCTTCGAGCTCGGGCCGGGTTTAAACATTGACTCTGTCAGGTGGGGTGAAAGTGAAACTGAATTTTTGACTCTTGTAGACCTTTGACACACATACGGCCTTTACACACACATAGACATAACCAGGATCTTGGAATGTTGAAAATACTAAGTTTCGTTTATGTAATTTTTCAAGCAAGAGGAGGTATGACTCTTAACCCCCCCCCCCCCCCTTGCCTATGCTACTGTACATACTTACTGATATATACACATATATAACCCAAAAACGTTATATTGAAATTCAAACTTGTAAAACGGTCAAAAATAGGAATTATAATGTTTGACTAAGTTATAATACTTTTGCTACTAGAGAGTACTTTACAATACTAGAGAAAGTAATACGTTAAAAAGTTTTGGATTCTGTTCGTCAATTAAGGGTTTGCACAACAACCTCTACATAAACATATATATTTATGGTACTACAAAACAATTATAAGTATCCATTTCATAGGGATATCTGACAAGACAGGATTTACTCTATCTAAAATATTAAATATATTTAAATAACTCCAAACAATATATTTACAAGTAATATTTTTAATTTGTTCTCAACACTAATATCACGAGTGGCGAAGGTTGTTTGGATATGCTCCCTCTGAGACACCTGCAATCACAATACAATGTTCAACGTGATCGTAAGAGGGACGGAGCTCCTCGGAATTCATCCTCTAGGGAGTCATTTGCACCCCTCTCAGTTGGGAGGAAAGGTGGGGTACAGGTATGTTTAAAGTACCTTGGGGTACAGGTGTACTTTGGATAAGGGATGAAATGCTACTATTTTAAAAAAGGGTAGCGTAAGGGACGAAATGGGAAGAGATCAAACGGGTATAAACCGCTCCTTGAATCAGGAAGGTAGTCCCAAGAAAAACTGAATCTGGAGTAGATTATACTACTATTATCAAGGGAAACGCCCGAGACTTAGATCCTTAAATGATATTAAAAATTTTGTGAGAAAAATAAATTAAAATTTGAAGAAAATTTATTTAATTTTAAAAGAGATCAAGGTACTTCGGAAAACCAAACAGAAACAAATAATATGGAAGTCAGGATCTCCAAAAACTTCAGGGAAGTTATTAATTCACCCTAATCCAGAGAGTGGAATACAGCAATTTCAGACGAATTAGGTGTCATGAAGGAAAGAGGTGTCTGGGACTTAGTGCCTTGCATCGGTTTCAGACAAAATAATTGGCTGCCGTTGGGTATATACATTCAAAAGGGATGAAAAGGGTGAAATTGGCAGATTTAAAGCAAGATTTGTTGCCCAAGGGTTTAATCAAGGAAAGTGGCAAAATTATGAAGAAATTTTTAGTCCAGTCATAAATTTTACTATTGTTAGACTGTTTTTCACTATATTTGTTTGTATGTTAGGATGGTTACATTTACAACTTGATAATGAGCTCAGAAAAGATGAGTTTTTTAAAATTTAAATGGTGTAATTGTGCTTATGCATATAATTACAATGTTCAACTCATAGTATATGTTGATGACATAATTGTGTTTGCTAAACATCAAAAGACCTACAGTATCTTGTTTCACTACCGAAATCTCAATTTGACATCAAAGCTTTAGGAAAAACAAGAAAGATCAATCATGCTTAAAGCATTGATTATGAAACACTTTCCAACTTCAATGCAATTTTATTTAAAAAAGTCGAAAATGCAATACATTCCTCGGTAATATTTTAAAACTTATCACAATACTACATTGATTTATTATATTTGAAAACTTAAACCTTCATTGAAAAAAATGAACTTCATTCAAATGACGGCATTGAAATATAAATTGCCTAGTTTAAATATCTCTAAAATGCAATACATTCCACGGTAATATTTTTAAAACTATCATAATACTACGATAATTTATTATATTTGAAAACTTCATCGAAAACAACTGAAATAAATTCAAATGACGTAATAGAAAAAATAACACGCCTGGATCTCTCTATAAAAGCAGGATTTCATTCATAACTTTCTCCCATTCATCACAATACTATAATAATTTATTTTATTTAAAAATTAAGACCATGGAGCTACAATTCATAAACTCTATGCTTAAAACTTCATCGAAAAAAATCGTCCTTCTGTTTATAAAATCAATTAATATTTCATTCATATCAGCCATGCAGACTCCATGGACTGAATTATTTTGTGTTAAAGAAATACAGTAATTCTAATACAACTCATTCTACATATTTTGCTTTTTACATTTTACATAGGTGAAAAATAGGCTCAGTTGTAGAAATAATCAAATTTGAATGAGAATTTAAACTCAAATATATTGTCATTGTGTTGTTTTAGTATGTAGATACACAGAATTTAAGCAAAAATAAAGTAGTTTTAGGACGGATACAACACTCAATATGAATTAAAAAGAACTTTAAACAAGAAAGATCAATCATGCTTAAAGCATTGATTATGAAACACTCTCCAACTTCAATGCAATTTTATTTAAAAAAGTCGAAAATGCAATATATTCCTCGGTAATATTTTAAAACTTATCACAATACTACATTGATTTATTATATTTGAAACCTTAAACCTTCATCGAAAAAAATTAACTCCATTCAAATGACGGCATTAAAGTATAAATTGCCTGGTTTAAACATCTCTAAAATGTAATACATTCCTTGGTAATAATTTTAGAATTATCATAATACTACGATAATTTATTATATTTGAAAACTTCATCGAAAACAACTGAAATTCATTCAAATGACGTCATAAAAATATAACACGCCTGGCTCTCTCTATAAAAGCAACATTTCATTCATAAATAATTCCCCCATTCATGTCTTTCATCAAAATACTATAATAATTTATTTTATTTAAAAATTAAGACCATTGAGCTACAAGTAAGTAAGCTCTATTCCTTAAACTTCATCGAAAAATATCGTCCTTCTCTTTCTAAAATCAATGAATATTTCATTCATATCAGCTAAGCAGACTCCATGGACTATTTGATATTGTGTTAAAGAATTACAGCGATTCTAATACAACTCATTCTACATATTTTGTTGTTTACATTTTACATAGGTGAAAAATAGGCTTAATAGTAGAAATAATCAAATTTAGATGAGCATTTAAACTGGAATATATTGTCATTGCGTTGTTTCCGTATGTAGATGCACAGAATTTAGGCAAAAATAAAGTAGTTTTAGGACGGATACAACACTCAATATGAATTAAAAAGAACTTTAAAAATCACGATTTTGACACAAGATGGATGCCATATATCATTTTGAAGTGGGTCATGTGATCGTTTCATATCATGGACACGTGATCGCTTCATATAAGAGGTGTTATTATTATTTTAATTTTTATTTAAAGAGCTACTGAATATATTTCGCTGAATTTTTTTTTATATATTTTACGGAACCATTTGAATATTGTCTAAAATTTTCGAAGTAATTTGTGTATTTTAAATCTGCTTAAAAAGTACTTGAAAAATTAGGTCCCATAGGGCTCAATGTATTCCATTTTTTCAACCCGGGTTCAATCCAAAACTAATTGAGTGATATTATTCATTTATATTCCCATAGGTCCTATAGACCGTCTGAACAACATACTAAAATTTCATTTTGATTAAGTCATTTTTACGGCAGTTATCGTGCTAACGGACAGACAGACAGACAGACAGACAGACAGAATGAACAAAGTCATAAACACTTTTCAACTTTGTTGTAAAGTGTTAAAAATCACGATTTTGAAACAAGATGGATGCCATATATCATTTTGAAGTGGGTCATGTGATCGTTTCATATCATGGTCACGTGATCGTTTCATATAAGATGTGTAATTATTATTTTAATTTTTATTTAAAAAGCTACTGAATATATTTCGCTGAATTCTTTTTTAAATATTTTATGGAACAATTTGACTATTGCCTAAAATTTTCGAAGCAATTTGTGAATTTTAAATCCGCTTAAAAAATGTTTGAAAAATTAGGTCCCATAGGGCTCAATGTATTTCATTTTTTCAACCCGGGTTCAATCCAAAACTAATTGGGTGATATTATTCATTTATATTCCCATAGGTCCTACAGACCGTCTGAACAACATACTAAAATTTCATTTTGATTAAGTCATTTTTACGGCAGTTATCGTGCTAACAGACAGACAGACAGACAGACAGACAGAATGAACAAAGTCATAAACACTTTTCAACTTTGTTGTAAAGTGTTAATAAAAATGTTATTAGGTATTTGCTTTGAGGAAAATCAAAGTGAAAATCTCATTCATCAAAATCAATATATTAAGAAAATATGTGATAAATTTTCATAATTTAAATACCCCATCCCTAGTTTACCAATAGCAAAAGGAGTTGTACTCACTAAATCAGACTGTCCGTCCAATCCCTTTGAGGCTAAAGAGATGAAAAACTTACCTTATAGAAATCTGTTAGGAATGCCTTCTTTTCTTGCAAGTAGAACTAGACCAGACATTTGATATGCTGTAAATGTTCTTTCACAATTTCAGCAAAACCCAGGAATTAATCACTTGGATGTTTTACTTAAATTGTTAGGGTATGTAGATCAAACTAAAGATTTTAAATTAAATTTATCAAATAATTAAATTATAAATCTTAAATGTTTTTCTGATTCAGATTTTGTAGTCCACCGCGATGAGAGAGTGTCATTAGGGGCCATGATCTTTTTCATAGATAATGCTCCAATTTCATGGAGAACTTTTAAACATAAATGTGTTAGTTTATCTACCATGAAATCTGGGTATATTTCTTTGACTGAATCTGCAAAAGAAATTTTATGGGTGCAAAATAGCTTGAGAGAATGTAAAAAGCTTGGAATTAAATTGAATAGAAGTATTGTATACTGTGATAATCAAGCTGCAATTAAATTTTCTAATTCACCCCTAGAGAATAATAGAACTAAATATATAGATGTCAAATACCATTTTCTTAGAAATTTAGTTGAAAAGAAACAATTTGAGATTAAATTTATGAATAGTAAAAATGATAGAGCTGGTGGTTTTACCAAACCTATAAACCTATAACTGAAGTAATGATTTTTAAATTTTGTGAAGAAATTTTTAAAAGGTAAAAAAAAATTGTTTCAAGAAACTTTTAAAAAGTAAATTGAAAATAAATATAAATTGTTTAAAACTGTATTCAAAACTGAGTAAATATTTTTGAAATACAGTTTTTTCAAATCCTTCATTATGTAGTTTAGTTACAAATGAGTTTCAACTGTGTGGCGATGTATCAAGTTCTAAAATTTTCAATATACCAAATACAAACTTTTGGAATACCTCAACAAGTAGATTAGTTACTGTTGATTTAAACTGTGTGGAGATATGCAAATTTTAAAATTTTCTATATGATTATAAAAAATTTTGAAATACATCAACAAGTAGATTAGTTACTGTTGATTTCAACGGTGTGGCGAAGAAATAAAATGGAATTTATATGAATCTACTGCTACATGCATAGAGATCTTATTGTATATATTTTTTAATTTAGTCATGTAAGTGTTTCATATATGTATTTATACATCAGATTTAACAATGTTTGTAACTTATGTTTATACACTAAAATTAAACATGGTATACAATAATTTTAAACCATTAGCTTGCATTATGAAATTTTTAAAAGTTGAATACATTTCTGTGTCTTTTGACGACACAATCTGCAGGGGACGGGGGGGGGGGCGAATGTTCGACATTTTTAAGTAAATTAACAGCATATCCTCACAAAAATGCGGTCAAAAGTAAAATTATCGATTGCTCCCTGTTTACTGTCCGGTTCGTTTGTTTTGTTTCAAAACTGTTTTTCATTTGAGTTCCTACAGATTGTAAGTAGTTATAAATTGGGGGTTCTGCGGCGGATCGGGGAGGCGGCTCAGGAGGAGTGACCCTCTTTGGGAGCATGCCTCTCTTGAGCCGCCTCCCCTCTTTGGAGTGGACCCTCCTTGGAGGGTCTTGAGACCCCCAGGAGGGAGGATGCCTCTCTTGAGAGGATCCTCTTTGGGAGGATGCCCCCCTCCCCTCTTTTGGAAGTTTGGTGAGGTGGTGCAGCACCCAATGCCTCTTTCCTAGTATTGCGAAAGAGGGCAATTGCGAAGTCTTTCACGGAGGCATGATGACTCATACGGAGTGAGTTTCACTCCGAGTCTTGAGAGGGAATGTCACAATCGCTGACTGACCCTTGACCTGAGGAAGTGGTTTCAAGGGATTTCGCAATCACATAATCTGGAAATGACGTGTCGCGCCTTGGAGCTCCTTAGCACACGTCCTCCCTCTCTGCTGGTCAGCGACAGAGTGAAAGATCTTATCAGCGTGACGTAGTTAAAGCGCCCTCTGGCGAATTTTGATGAAGTGCTGCCATCTATCGGCATTTTTTTTCCAAAAGAAATTAATGTTTCACTGGTCAGGAGCTGGATTCGAACTTGGGCCCAACTGATTAGAAGCCGCGCGTCTTACCATCGTGCCAAAGCACCCGTGCTTTATAGGAAGTTAACTTCGAAGTGTACCTTATCAGTGGAAGCTAGATTATTTTTCAAAGTTCATTCGAATCGCTCGGTGAATAGCGATGCACTTTATAAAGGGTGCGTTTTAAAACAGAATGCTACGGAGTGCATATAAAATTGCGTATTATAACATTATGATTTTTTTTTAAAACAAATGTATACACAAACTTTAAAAACACGAATGTAATAATTAGCTAAAATTGTGTTCAGTGGACACGAAACTTGTATTCAGTGAATAGGATTCGACCATTCTGAGTGTTGTGTATCTAAAAACAAATGTATACACAAACTTTAAAAACACGAATGTAATAATTAGCTAAAATTGTGTTCAGTGGACACGAAACTTGTATTCAGTGAATAGGATTCGACCATTCTGAGTGTTGTGTATCTAAAAACAAATGTATACACAAACTTTAAAAACACGAATGTAATAATTAGCTAAAATTGTATTCAGTGAATTTTTTTTTTTTTTAAATAAATCTAACTATCAATACGATTTTTATAATAATAACGAAATGATTTCGAATGTTTAAAAACAAATTGATTACGGATGAACACACAAATTGTGTTCAATGAATACGATTCGACCATTTTATGTGTTGTGTATCTAAAAAAAATGTATACACAAACTTTAAAAACATGAATGTAATACATAGCTGAAATTATGTTTTGTGAACAGGATTCGACCCTTTCAAGTGTTGTGTATATAAAAACAAATGTATACACAAACTTTAAAATAGCGCATTTAGTTAAAATGAAGTGAACAAGATTTCACCATTCTAAGTGTGTGTGTGTGTGATTTTTGAAAAATAAATCTAACAGTATATAAAAATAATAATGAAAATTAGAACTCACAGAACGACCTCTTTACTACCCGCTGGGCAAACTCCAAATGAGTGAGACACTCTCATTACGCTATTAAAAATTAGATCTTATCATCACCAGTATGAGGTGTTGCCACCTATTTTTTCTAATAATATATTTTTAATAGTTGGATACTTCAACGGTCTGATTTATTACACGTAATCTAAAACACATCACTTTAATGATATTGTGCATCGAATATGATTTGACCCTTTTCACATTGTAATTTTTACTACCATGATAGAACTTAGAAGTGAGTGTACATTATTTTTCCCTGACACAAACACTTTTAAAATCTATTGCAAGTTTGGTTCTCACAATATATATTCCAATGAACGAGAATCGTCCAAGCGAGCATTTACAATAATCGTCCAAACACCCAGATAACGATTGCTGTGGTCAATATCAGCACTCTCTTTCTCAAACATTTGATAAGAAATGATAAGACTCACGAGTTCCAAATATGAAGTCTATGTTAGAATAGATAAAACCTTACCATTGTGAAATTGTAATCCAATCTGAAAAATAAAGTTTTTCCACAGCATGTGGTTTTGAGTATGTCTAAAAACCAAGTGGTATATTTAAAACCTGAAAAATAAAGTTTTTCCACGTATACCAAACGAGGCTGTAAAAATCCTTTAAAGTGTTTATGTTTGATTCACTAAAAACACAATATTTTTAAAAAATAAAACACACATTTTATTAATCATAAAAATAGATATATACAGCAATTTTACAATTAAAATATTTACATTAAATGCAGCACAGATACCCAATTACTTGATTTTTATCACTCTAGCCGTCATTAAAAAAAAAAAAAAAAAATTAATGTTTATTATAAAATATTTTAAAATTAAGTTGTTTAAAAGAAATTAAATTATTTAAAAGAAATGCAAAAAAATTAAAATTTAAGAATTGAAATGAAAATTTAATTAAAACTGCTAAAGAATAAAAATCAAGTAAATGGGTACTTACAATATTCCCCGTTTGTACATCTTTACATCAATCCCATTGAAATGGTCCGGGCTTATGTAATAACTCCATACATTTTCATGTATGGAGTTGCAAATTTTAGGTATGCTTATGTGGAATAGTACATCCTGCTTCACACTTCTCATCTTATCCTCAGCGGATGTATTCATGCAGGCGTGTCGTCTCTGTGAGCAGTGGTCCACCACACAACCCTCATAGTAAAATAACTTTTCGCCTGCATGAAGTATTTCTGTCTGAACGCATTTTACGATGTGCGTTCGCAGCAACTCTCTGCAGTTTGGAGGCATGATTCCCTGTGGGATTTGCTTCTGCACAGCTAGGACTTTAGAAGGTAAAACCTTGCTGTACAGTACATGAATCACAGCCTCCGACACTGTGTCGTGAAGCCCCCTTAACACATTTATTTGTTCCATCGACAGTTGTACTGCCGATGGCTTTAAATGAAAAGGGCCATCACCGGACTGGTAGAGCTGCTGCATGTGACATTGCCCATTGGCGTTCAGAACGAGGAGTTGGTTGTTTGCCACAAAGCTAGTGGTTTTATACACATCGCTAAAGTTGTGTATTTTTGTCGTAAATTCACACCATGTTGGAGGTGTCATGACCACCCCATGTCTCGTTGGCACAAGTTCTCCTCGTACGTCTGCATATTTGCGAATGTGCAGACGCACAGAATAGTTCCACATGTAAATGTTTATAAAGTATAAAAAACCCAACGAGAACGTATGGAGTGGCTCAACATCGATGAGAAGAGTGGCAGGTCTGTTAGTACCAGAAGCAGGAACAGGTGTGGTGGCAGGTCTGTTAGTACCAAAAGCAGGAACAGGTATGGTGGCAGGCATGTTAGTACCAGAAGCAGAAGCAGGCATGGAGGTACCAGGAATGGTAGCAGGCATGTTGTTGACAAGTATGTTGGTACCAGGCATGGTAGCAGGCATGGTGTTGGCAAGCTTACCAGAAGCAGAAGCAGAAGCAGGCATGGTAACAGCAGGAGCAGGAACAACTTTCACAATCATAGGCTCATCATCATCATCATCGGCGGTGGTGGCTGCCATTCCAAAAGCAGTACTATTAGTGATTGGGATGTAAGGTGGCGAATCTGGCCCAGCGTATGCAGCCTCAAGCCAGTCGCCATTCTCCAACAAACTTTGCGACATATTCAAATTGAAAAAAAAAATTCTAATACCAGAAGCTCAAAACTTGGAAAAGTGTGGAAAGAACTTTTGTGCCGAGGCGTTATATACCCTGACTATCATCACACGATCACTTATCTGCAATCATGTGATGACAGATCACATGAGAACACTTATCGTATATCACAGGGTGCTGGCTGATCACGTGGTCATAGGGTGATGTCAGATCACGTGAGAACACTTATCTGTCATTATATGATTATGACTGATCACGTGACAACACTTATCGCATATCACATGGTGATGACATCTTGTAAATATATCCCTCACTAATATATAAGGTCATGGAATGCACCCTTCTCCCGCTTATCGACACATGATTTGTGATAAGCTTTTACTGATAATGTCCACCCAATGACTCATTTGGAGTTGAACGCTCGACAGAGTAGGTCGCTTATGTTGGTATGTATACATTTTTTATAATTTATAAGTGTGTTAGAAATAAAGACATATCATATTTCATTTACACATACTTTTATTTAAAGTTCAACCACTTTACATTTTTTCTAGTTCTTGTGGGTGTACTTTTGTAGGGATGGGCATACACATGCTTGTTCTTTACATAGTGTCGTGGAATGTTCATTTCATCTAATGCTGTTAGAAATGCTTCTTTGGCCACAACCTCGCTCTTCCTGTTGGTGAATATCAGATTAAAAAGGTCTACAATGTTGGATTTGGGAACAATGTCTCGATGATGTAGAATTTGCCCTCTGTCATTCCAATCCAATATATCTGGATGTCTTTTGATGAGTGAAATCATTTCATTGGCATATCTTTTTAATTTTGCAGGCACACTGTTTAATAGAACAGCATAGCTGTTTACAGAGTCTTTGGTAATCTTTTCAGGTTTTTCCTTTTTAATTAATATTTTTTCTTCAGGGATATCCTGCTCCTCTTGGATCGACGCTTGAATGGGCGTGTTGAAAGAATTCATCTTTAGTTTCTTTTGCAAAAGTTTGTAATATAGTTTCACTTTATCGTCTTCGCCGAGAGAACTGTTTAAAATGCGAGCCATTTCCTTGTCGAAAGTGGTCATATGCTTCTCGCTGGGTACATGTTTGGAGAGAGACTCTTCGGGAATCAATGCATATTCTTTAGCGTGCTCCATTAAAAAGTGTTGAAATCACACTCAATGCTGCTGGAATCAATAAGTTTAAAAATCCACCTTTTTGAATGAGGAGTTTTCGTTTCTGGTACAGAGGTTTATGTCTCTGTGCCAATTCTCGCAACGTAGTCTTGTGTTTACGGTGCTTGACTTTTTGATGCTTCGTGAGAGGAATATTCCCTTTTAATGTGTTGAGACTACACTCGCAGAGAGCCTTTATACAAGAAGATGGAATTTTTTTCAGTAGATTTTTTCGTAATTTCGAGGGGCAAATTTGCAGCAGCTGCAACTGACTTAGTTGTTCTTGGGTGAGCGTCATCTTTACAAGTGAAGAAAAGACACCGGCACATTATGTTTTTATGCAAAAATGTGTCTCGCTTGGTAGACATATTGCGTCTGCCCCGGTAAAATATTAGTCCGCAATCGCATTTCTTCCGGTGTTTCACTCCGCAAATCTATAAACAGATATGAATAGGGTTTTTTAGTGGCGTCTTCATACACTTCTTGAAAATATCGAGTCTGCCTGGGATACAACTGATTTCCCAAGTGCGTGATTTGACTCAAATCTCTTCGATTTTTACAGAGAAGGAGGTAGTGGGCGTTTAATGTAATTTCACGCATTTCTTTTCCTTTGTGAAAAAAATTTTGTGTGATAAACACGACACTCAGATTCAAGTGGTGGCTTCCCTTTGTAAATAAATGCGTTAAGCGTTTATCGCTGCCACACTCGGACATTAGATCGTCTATAATAAAAAGCGTATTGGATTCCAAATACTCTCGATAATTCCCGGGTAGCCCTTCCACAAAAGTAACATCGAGAATTTCATCGTAAAGTGGTTGGTGGATTCCATAAAACCATACAATTTTATCGATGGGTGGTGAAAACATCTCCCCCTTGTGTTTTAACAAATCGCGAACAAAGAAACTTTTTTCGCAGCCCGTGGGACCAGAAATGACCATTGTGAAAGGATGTTGCATAGTCGGAAACTCCATGGTAAATGAGGACACAGGTTTGTTCACATCCATATTTATTGGTAAAAAGGTGTAGCAATCTTAAAATGCTTGGTTACAAAATTATAAATTTTTATGTCATTAGATAGTTCGTTGGGTACAAAAGATAACATAAAATCTTTCAGAGAAGTTCCGCGACATCTAGAATATAAATAATAAATACAATAGTGACCACAGACGGCCGTGACATTGCTTTGCAGGGGCATACAATTATAGTCCATGCATTGAAAAGATGATACGTAGTCTGATATAGCTCCGTCAAAAGTGTCGGGTGAGTGTCCATAAGAATCGAAAAATTCTACACAATCTCGAAAAGGCAAGTAAAAGGCTAACCAGTGGCTGCCAGGTTCTGTCGATGAGTCCACATTAGCCACGAAACAGGTGGGATATCGTTCAAACTTTTCAGGTAGATTGTCACTTGCAAAAACACCTAAAAAGGAATCACTCGTAAAAATGTTCTTGGATAGTGCTTTGTTCAACTGCTTGGTATCCATTTTTTTTTAATTGGCAAAATCACACAGAATGTGACGAGACTTGTTAATTTCAATCACGTTTTCAAATTCCGCATACACCAAGATGGAAATGGTTTCTCGAAGAGCTTTAGAAAATTTCACTTCTACCCGTAAATTACCTTGTTGCTGTAAATTCATATGGGGACCATCACACATGTCGGGCGACAAATCAAAAGCATACAAAGTATATCCTGCTGCAAATTCGTCTCGGGTCAGGTGAATTCCCTTGTCTTGGTTAAATCCGGGGAACAGAGTGTGATACGCACGAATGTAGTTGTTGTCTTCAAAGTTTAATTCTAAAGGCTTGCTTGGAACTGGATTGCCGTCTACGTAAACACTTAAAAAGTTTACGTGTTGATGGTCTAGAAAAAATGGATTTAATGCATATTGTCCATTCATAGCAGCATTATTAAGGCATGCAATAACCACTCTTTTTGGCATAACACCCAAAAAGACATTATCTTGCATAAAAGACCAACTTCCTTTCGACACTGAATATGTTTTGCATAATACACGATCTATAGGATACTTTGCTAAATTCTTTTCCAAGGCTTGGACGTGTCCTAATAATACTCCGGGGCTTACTTTAACTTTTCGAACAAACATGGAAGCGTGCTCTAACAAAACTTTGTAGTCGGGTTTGGGGGCGTTGGACACTAAACAAAAATCAGATTTGCTTCGTGTCATTTTTATTTTCAAATCCACCAAATTCAACATGAGGCGATTTTGTTGAAATATATCGGAATGAATCTGTCCGATCATGTCCACAGTTCTACTTAATTTACTCATTTCATATCTTTTTTTCAATCCTTCGTTGGAGTTCTCTGATAGAGGGTCTATATCACTCAGATTCGTATCTTTAAAGAAACATTCACAGGTGAGTAAACTTTTCTTGGCATCTGCTCCATAATTTAAAAGTGTTTCTATGTAGGCTCTGTAGGGATAGGTGTTGGTGGCTGAAGAAATCACTCGCTCGTTTAAACTGACGTCTACTTGTGAGAATAACGAATGCAAAAACAAGTTCACGGGAGCTACCGATTCTTTATCAGGTAAAGGGGTTCCGTCCGATTTCACAATTTTCGCTTTAACATGCAAGAATGAAGAACCCAAATCCATATATTCGTCTCCACTTCCCGATATGTTAAACTCTATGGGACCTCCATCTCGTATGTTAGACAGAGGGTGGAATTCTATAAAGTGGCCTTTTTCTATTGCCGTTTGGGTCGGTGGGGTCACAAATAAATCCAGTTCAGACTTGGTACAGGGAGTGGAATCTTTATGAATCAATGTCGTCATTCTGAGGAGAAAATATCGCGTGCTTTCACCTTCTTAGCAGCTGGAGAAATGATTCGATTTTTGGAGAGTCTCCTCTTTTTATGGAATTTTTTTTTATGTCCTGAACCAATCATCGTTTTCATTTTACTCGCAGCCTTGTCTGTCAGATTACGTCCTGCCTCCTTCAAATGGCGTTGGGCAGCCGCTTTGAAATTCTCTCCTCTAGTTACGTCATTCAACACATTCACTCCGCTATGCCACATTTGTCTTCCGACGGCTTTCGCCCCCGACTTTAAAAGTGGAACAGCCGCTCTGAAAAAGGACCGAAAAAGGCTTCCAAAGCCATAGCCTTTCTGAAAAGTGCTTCCTTGGTAGTAATCAAGGCCTTGACCTGTTTGGTTAACATAATAGTCTTCGAAGGATTTTTTACAGCATTCATAAGGAACATACATTATGAGAGGTACTTTTGGCGAAAGTGTAGTTTCACGTATGAGCGTCCGCGTTCGAATGGCGTCAATGCTCCTGTGTGTGTTCTTATAACGATTTCCAGAGTGTCGATCATTTTTCTACTCGCGGGTAGGTAGTGAGGTCGATCGAATTTCATGGAAACAAACTCCCCGTCATTTCCAGTGACTTTAACGATACGTAAAAGAGGCGCCACTACGTCGCCGACAATTTGCGGTTCTACAATGTCTGAATATACAAACAGTACACGATAATGTGCGTTTACATCTGCTACGTAGATTCCTTCGCTCATCACTTCATGATCAGATTCTGAAGAAATCACCATGGGCTCGAAACCCAACACTTGGGCTAAGCCATCTTGTAAAATCACTCTTGCCTTGTTCTTTACTTTAATGCGAACTCGTTTCGTGATAGGACTATAATTGAAGAATATCTTGTTTTGGTGTTCTTTAATGAATATAGCCTTTAAAACATCGGGAATGGTTTCGTAAAATCCAGGTGGGATTCTCCGTCCAATCATTTTCCCATCACCTAGATCAAATCCGATAAAATTGTTCTGAGCAGTGATATTCATCCAGGTATGTGGGTATAAAAACTCTGTGAGTCCTATCTCCCATGCGCCCTTTAACTCTATGGGGACGGGCAATCTTGTAATAAAATGTGAAATTTTATTCTCCGGGAAAAAACTCATCGAGCTGTCGCTCGGTAGTGTCACGTAGAAACTCATCTTGGCGAATGATTTTTTAAATGTAGAGTTCCCCTCTTTTATAATGTGGATAAATGAGATGCAGGAATCCACTGGTTAAACTTGGCAGGGTATCCACGATATTTCACAAAATATTCCAAATGTTTTTTTCGATATCGTTTCTTTAAAACATGTTCGATCGGATATTCCTCTTTCATTCTCACTTTCTGCAATTCTTGCAAGTAAAAAGTTCCTTGAATCACTTCTCCTAGTAAATCTTTAATTCTGTAAACAGCTGGCTCTCTTTTAACACATTCTGTAACTTTAAAAAGTTCTTCAGACCAGTTTGTTTCGTATCCCTTTTCAAAGGTCATTTTTGCTTTGGATACTCGCACAACATCTCCCTCGCTTAAAATACATTTTGAGACACGAGTGGGAAAATTTCTATAAAGGGTATTCCACACTTGTGCTTCATTATTCTTATTCACTTCAACAGGGGCTTTCTTAATGCTAGAGTGAAAAGTGTGATTATAACTGTGTATGAGAGAATCCAACACATCCAAATAACGATATGTATTTTGACTGGTAAAGTATTTCCACATTTTCGATTTCAAGGTCCGATTAAAGCGCTCAATAACCGAGGCTTTTGTCGTGTTAAAAGTTGTAAAAAACTTCACTTTATTCTCTTTCAAATACCTCTGAAATTGTTTATTTTTAAATTCAGTACCTTGGTCTGTCTGTAATGATTTGGGAATACGTTCTGCGAATATGGTTTGAAAAGCCTCTAAAATATCTACTCCACGCTTTTGCTTTAGTGGTATTGCCCATGCGTATTTGGATAAAATGTCAATACAGGTCAAAATATACCGGAAACCGTCATTATGATTTTTCAATGAAGACATGTCGGCTAAATCCGCTTGCCATTGATGGTCTATGCCGTGTACAATTACACGATTCGTTAAAAATTTTCGTTGAACTGGCTTGTGCAGTGTGTAGGCGTCTACACTCTCCAACCATGCCTTTATATTCTTCTTGCTGACTTTTCCATGAAGAGCGCGATATAAAGCATCTACTCCACCAAAGCTGGCAGGGTGTCGCGGGTCTTGATATGTTAAATCCATCAGCTTGCGAGGGAAATATTGACAGTATCATTCAAATGTAATAAAATATTTCTTGGTAGTGTCACTCCTAATAAGACTTCCGACACAATGTATACCACAAACAGTAAGAAAAAATATACACATGTAATGATAACCTCTTCACGCGAAGCCATCTTTCGAAATGAGACGTTCCTCTGTTTTATTCTTCTTATAAACACATGAAAATAATTTTTCAAATCTTAATATTCTATCTTTAAATCGATATGCATCAATCTCCCAGAATCCTTTCCGATCTTCATCGTGGGGTATGTACACAATGTGTACGTAATCCGAAAAAGTGACACACTTCATCTCGCTAAATTAAAAAAATTATTGAATAAATAATAAAGTTCTCTGCCAGTAGAGGGCGCCGCTAGTCATCTGAGTGGTTTAAATATGGTAGAGAAGGTTAAATAGCAAACTGTTATTAAGGGTCTATGGAGTAGTTGGCAGAGCGTTCACCAACTGGTCCATGGATGCTTTTAGTTCCAGGTTCGAACCCCGACACGAAAACTAAATTTTACAACACATGAAAAAAAATTAAAGCATATATTAAAAAAAATCGTATATACATCTGAAATTATATATCAATCTCATTCAAACTTGTTTATTTTGTATCAGACCCTTGAAGTATCCAGTTAGTAGAAATATATTATTATAAAAATAGTTGGCAGCACCTCATACTGCTGACGTCATTATTTTGTATCAGACCGTTGAAGTATCCAACTATTAAAAATATATTATTAGAAAAAATAGGTGGCAACATCTCATACTGTTGATGATAAGACCTAATTTTTAATAGCGTAATGAGAGTGTCTCACTCATTTGGAGTTTGACTAGCGGGTAGTGAAGAGGTCGTTCTGTGAGTTCTAATTTTCATTATTATTATTTTTATATACTTTTAGATTTATTTTTCAAAAATCACACACACACACTTAAAATGGTTGAATCCTGTTCACAAAACACAAGTTTCATGTCCACTGAACACAATTTGTGTGTTCATTGGAAATCCGTAATCAATTTGTTTTTAAACATTCGAAATCATTTCGTTATTATTATAAAAATCGTATTGATTTATTTTTTAAAAAAAAAATCCACTGAATACAATTTTAGCTAATTATTACATTCGTGTTTTTAAAGTTTGTGTATACATTTGTTTTAAAAAAAATCATTGTGTTATAATATACATATTTATATTCACTCCGTAACATTCTGTTTTAAAACGCACCCTTGCATCGCTATTCGAATGAACTTTGAAAAATAATCTAACTTCCACTGATAAGGTACACTTCAAAGTTAACTGCCTATAAAGCACGGGTGCTTTGGCACGATGGTAAGACGCGCGACTTCTAATCAGTTGGACCCAAGATCGAATCCAGCTCCTGACAAGTGAAACATTAAATTCTTTTGGAAAAAAAATGCCGATAGATGGCAGCACTTCATCAAAATTCGCCAGAGGGCGCTTTAACTACTTCACGCTGATAAGATCTTTCACTCTGTCGCTGACCAGCAGAGAGGGAGGACGTGTGCTAAGGAGCTCCAAGGCGCGACACGTCATTTCCAGATTGTGTGATGCTCAGTCATCGATTGCGACATCCCTTGAAACTTCTTCCTCAGGTCAAGGGTCAGTCGCTGATTGCGACATCCCTTGAAACCACTTCCTCAGGTCAGCGATTGTGACATTCCCTCTCAAGAGTGAAACTCACTCCGTATGAGTCATCAGGCCTCCGTGAAAGACTTCGCAATTGCCCTCTTTCGCAATACTAGGAAAGAGGCATCCTCCCAAGAGAGGCATCCGGTGTTGTGCCGCCTCACCAAACTTCCAAAAGAGGGGAGGGGGGCATTAAGAGGATCCTCTCAAGAGAGGCATCCTCCCTCCTGGGGGTCTCAAGACCCTCCAAGGAGGGTCCACTCCAAAGAGGGAAGACACTCCAAAGAGGCATCCTCCCAAAGAGGATCCTCTCAAAGAGGGACCCTCCTCCCAAAGAGGGCCTCTCCTCCTGTGCCGCACTGTGCCGCCTCCCCTCTTTGGACTGGTACGCCCCTTTTATAACTACTGGTAATCTTCTACTAACACATTGGCATATTTTCTGATCTGCGACAATATAATTAGTACGGGGTTGCATATATTCATTCAATTCCTATTTTTTCTTCTGTAAATTTGCTTACAAAAGGAGGCAGGATGTTTTATTCTTCAGATCTGAGCGTGAAGATAATTTTGCATAGTGAGAACATATATTCTTAAACTTCTCTTTAGGAGCAATAAATTTAATATTTTAACAGAATTTGCACATGATTGCGAACTATAAGTTCCTTTAAATTATACACTCCGTACGAATAACGGATTAAATTAAATGTGTTTGTTAATGTTTTTATTATTTTTTTTCGATTTAAATAATAAATAAATGGATATAAAAGTATATCTTATGAATGGACGGTTTGATTTTTCTTTTAATTATATTAATTGCTGACTGCGTACATCAATTTCATTTATTTTGGCAAAGAGTTTTCAAGTTTATATCGTATTTAGCTACTAAACTCATATATTGTGTTTAGCCAATAAATTCATATAGCCGATTGTTCAAACAGAAAAAGAGTAGAGCGGGTATATCTTCTAATACAATTGTAGTGTTTTCATTTAGTATATTGAAACGGGATAAGAATGTTTCATTCAGATCTGCAAATTCAAAGCTACGAATTTGGAGGGATATCGCTAATTTGACAACTTTTCTTAAACTTTGCCAAATTGACGGAAATGTCGCCAAATTGATATAAACGACACACAAACAGCTGCCATAAACCTTCGGGTTGGTCGTGTGGCTTGGGTCTTCTACATATCAATGAAATTTTTTTTTGTTTTGTTAGAAGAGAGTACTGAAATGATGTTTGGTTAGCATTTCTCTGTCAGACCAACCATCCTACTTAGTAATACATTTAGCGAATTTTTAAAATGTCACCAAATTGATAAAAATGTTTTCAAATCTATAAAAATATCTTGAAATTGATAAAATTGCGCTACATAAATGATATTAATTGTTTTTTGTTAGGGGATAGTATTGTGATGATATTTCGTCAATTTGTCGCAAAGTGGAACTGTCAGTTCTACAGTCCCACTTGGCGATAAATTTGGCGATTTTTTAAAATGTCGCCAATTTGACGAAACTGTCGCCAAATGTTCCATAGAAATATAACTATTTAGACGATATTTTTTCTACCAATTTATTTGAAGCAAATGATATCATGTTGCTGAACAACGGATTTAAATCCAATGTGTTTATGCGGCAGACGATTTTTATTAAATCCTTTCCGATTTGAATAATGAAGATATGTATATAAAATAAATTTCATTGCCATTTCATTTTGGACTGGATAATATCAATTATACTCTTCAGGTTTAAACATTATTATTATTGATATTTTCAGGAATTATTGATTCAGGGATTATTGATATTTTTAAGTTATTACGCCATTGTTTTATTGCGGCAAAAATTGCTGATACACGCATATTGTACGCTGTACGAGTAATCTTCTAGGAATGCACGGGTATATCTTCTAACCTACGAGAATATAAGTAGTACAGGTATATTGGCATATATTTTGACATATATTGGCATATATATTGGAATCAAGTACAGTCTTCTGGTATGAAGATTAAGGGGATTAATTATATATTCAATTTATTACGTCGTCTGTTGTATTTTACCAAAAAACATTTGTGACTCATATTGCAAAACGGGAAATCTTCTACTAATAATCGGACATTTTAAGTAGTACGTGTATATCTTCCCATATAATTTTAGCACTTTAATTTTGACATATATTGGAATAAATGACTGTCTTCAGATTTAAAGATTACGGGTGTATTGGTATTTTCAATTTATACATGTAATGTACTAATACAGGTTATATTTTCTAATATTCGCGTATATAATTAGTACGGGTCCCATACAATTTTAACGCTTTTATTTTGCATATATTGATTCAATTCCATATTTTTTTTATATTTGCTTACATAAGGGGTCCACGATGTTTTATTCTTCAGATATGTCCATGAAGATAATTTTATATAGCGAGAACAGAGATTCTTAAACTTCTTTTTAGGAGCATTATATTAAATATTTTAACAGAATATTTTGCTTAAACATGTCATTTAGTATACTATAAGAATTTGGGCATGATTATGAATTTCAAGTTTCTTTATATTATATACTCCGTACGAAGAACGGGTATGCTGCTAGTCTATATAAATAAAAATGAAAATCTGTCTGTCTGTCTGTCTGTCTGTCTGTCTGTCTGTCTGTTTGTCACACCATCACGGGAGAACGGCTGAACCGAATTTGATGAAATTTTGTGGGTAGCCCAGAAATAGCCCCACTTAAAATTATATCCGTGTTTTGAGTTTCTACGACCAGTGGTTCTCGAGATATTAGTAAAAAACGAAATTTTCGTTTGTCTCATCATCACGGAAAAACGGCTGAACCGAATTTAATGAAATTTAATGAATAGCCTTGAAATATCCCCCCATAAATTTTATCCAAGTTTCGAGTTTCTAAGACCTGGGGTTGTCGAGATATTAATGAAAAACGGAACTTTTTCCTAGGAGTTCTACTCCCTAACTCCGTGGTTTATCCAAACGAAAAGCTTGAAAATCGTTTGAAAGTGAATTAAAATTTAATCTCTGAGTTTGATGGGAGATTTTTTGCGTTAATTAGTCACTTTCTGAAAACATGAATTGTTTGAAACATGATTTAAAGGGGAAATCTATCTCCATGGTTCATGGTTTATTTAAAACAAGCTTTTACCGAACAATGAGAAGTATAGAGAAATCAAAATCGTTATTTAATTTCGCAGTTTATGTTATAAGACATGACATATTTAACATGTTATAAGATTCTATCTTATATCATGTTACTCAGAAACGCAATTAAATTAAATCTGTCTGTTAATTTTAATAATTATTTTTTCGATTTGAATAATAAATAAATGGATATAAAAATATATTTTAGAAAAGAACGATTTGATTTTTCTTATAGCATTTTTGACTGGATAATATCAATTACGGTCTTCAGGTTTAAAAATTATTATTATTTATATTTTCGGGGATTATTGATTCAAGGATTACTGATATTTTCAAGTTATTATGCAATTATTTTATTATGACAAAAAATTGTTTAAACTCATATATTGTATGTTGTACGAATCTTCTACAAATACACGTGTATATCTTTTAATCTACGAGAATATAAGTAGTACAGGTATATTAACATATGTTTTGATATATATTGGCATATATTGGAATCAATTACGACCTTCTGGTATAAAGAGTACGGATATTATTGATGTTTTCAATTTATTACATCATCTCTTTTATTTTGGCAAATATTTTTGAGACGCATATTGTAATACGGGTAATCTTCTACTAACACATTGGCATATTTTCTGATCTGCGACAATATAATTAGTACGGGGTTGCATATATTCATTCAATTCCTATTTTTTCTTCTGTAAATTTGCTTACAAAAGGAGGCAGGATGTTTTATTCTTCAGATCTGAGCGTGAAGATAATTTTGCATAGTGAGAACATATATTCTTAAACTTCTCTTTAGGAGCAATAAATTTAATATTTTAACAGAATTTGCACATGATTGCGAACTATAAGTTCCTTTAAATTATACACTCCGTACGAATAACGGATTAAATTAAATGTGTTTGTTAATGTTTTTATTATTTTTTTTCGATTTAAATAATAAATAAATGGATAAATGGATATAAAAGTATATCTTATGAATGGACGGTTTGATTTTTCTTTTAATTATATTAATTGCTGACTGCGTACATCAATTTCATTTATTTTGGCAAAGAGTTTTCAAGTTTATATCGTATTTAGCTACTAAACTCATATATTGTGTTTAGCCAATAAATTCATATAGCCGATTGTTCAAACAGAAAAAGAGTAGAGCGGGTATATCTTCTAATACAATTGTAGTGTTTTCATTTAGTATATTGAAACGGGATAAGAATGTTTCATTCAGATCTGCAAATTCAAAGCTACGAATTTGGAGGGATATCGCTAATTTGACAACTTTTCTTAAACTTTGCCAAATTGACGGAAATGTCGCCAAATTGATATAAACGACACACAAACAGCTGCCATAAACCTTCGGGTTGGTCGTGTGGCTTGGGTCTTCTACATATCAATGAAATTTTTTTTTGTTTTGTTAGAAGAGAGTACTGAAATGATGTTTGGTTAGCATTTCTCTGTCAGACCAACCATCCTACTTAGTAATACATTTAGCGAATTTTTAAAATGTCACCAAATTGATAAAAATGTTTTCAAATCTATAAAAATATCTTGAAATTGATAAAATTGCGCTACATAAATGATATTAATTGTTTTTTGTTAGGGGATAGTATTGTGATGATATTTCGTCAATTTGTCGCAAAGTGGAACTGTCAGTTCTACAGTCCCACTTGGCGATAAATTTGGCGATTTTTTAAAATGTCGCCAATTTGACGAAACTGTCGCCAAATGTTCCATAGAAATATAACTATTTAGACGATATTTTTTCTACCAATTTATTTGAAGCAAATGATATCATGTTGCTTAACAACGGATTTAAATCCAATGTGTTTATGCGGCAGACGATTTTTATTAAATCCTTTCCGATTTGAATAATGAAGATATGTATATAAAATAAATTTCATTGCCATTTCATTTTGGACTGGATAATATCAATTATACTCTTCAGGTTTAAACATTATTATTATTGATATTTTCAGGAATTATTGATTCAGGGATTATTGATATTTTTAAGTTATTACGCCATTGTTTTATTGCGGCAAAAATTGCTGATACACGCATATTGTACGCTGTACGAGTAATCTTCTAGGAATGCACGGGTATATCTTCTAACCTACGAGAATATAAGTAGTACAGGTATATTGGCATATATTTTGACATATATTGGCATATATATTGGAATCAAGTACAGTCTTCTGGTATGAAGATTAAGGGGATTAATTATATATTCAATTTATTACGTCGTCTGTTGTATTTTACCAAAAAACATTTGTGACTCATATTGCAAAACGGGAAATCTTCTACTAATAATCGGACATTTTAAGTAGTACGTGTATATCTTCCCATATAATTTTAGCACTTTAATTTTGACATATATTGGAATAAATGACTGTCTTCAGATTTAAAGATTACGGGTGTATTGGTATTTTCAATTTATACATGTAATGTACTAATACAGGTTATATTTTCTAATATTCGCGTATATAATTAGTACGGGTCCCATACAATTTTAACGCTTTTATTTTGCATATATTGATTCAATTCCATATTTTTTTTATATTTGCTTACATAAGGGGTCCACGATGTTTTATTCTTCAGATATGTCCATGAAGATAATTTTATATAGCGAGAACAGAGATTCTTAAACTTCTTTTTAGGAGCATTATATTAAATATTTTAACAGAATATTTTGCTTAAACATGTCATTTAGTATACTATAAGAATTTGGGCATGATTATGAATTTCAAGTTTCTTTATATTATATACTCCGTACGAAGAACGGGTATGCTGCTAGTCTATATAAATAAAAATGAAAATCTGTCTGTCTGTCTGTCTGTCTGTCTGTCTGTCTGTCTGTCTGTTTGTCACACCATCACGGGAGAACGGCTGAACCGAATTTGATGAAATTTTGTGGGTAGCCCAGAAATAGCCCCACTTAAAATTATATCCGTGTTTTGAGTTTCTACGACCAGTGGTTCTCGAGATATTAGTAAAAAACGAAATTTTCGTTTGTCTCATCATCACGGAAAAACGGCTGAACCGAATTTAATGAAATTTAATGAATAGCCTTGAAATATCCCCCCATAAATTTTATCCAAGTTTCGAGTTTCTAAGACCTGGGGTTGTCGAGATATTAATGAAAAACGGAACTTTTTCCTAGGAGTTCTACTCCCTAACTCCGTGGTTTATCCAAACGAAAAGCTTGAAAATCGTTTGAAAGTGAATTAAAATTTAATCTCTGAGTTTGATGGGAGATTTTTTGCGTTAATTAGTCACTTTCTGAAAACATGAATTGTTTGAAACATGATTTAAAGGGGAAATCTATCTCCATGGTTCATGGTTTATTTAAAACAAGCTTTTACCGAACAATGAGAAGTATAGAGAAATCAAAATCGTTATTTAATTTCGCAGTTTATGTTATAAGACATGACATATTTAACATGTTATAAGATTCTATCTTATATCATGTTACTCAGAAACGCAATTAAATTAAATCTGTCTGTTAATTTTAATAATTATTTTTTCGATTTGAATAATAAATAAATGGATATAAAAATATATTTTAGAAAAGAACGATTTGATTTTTCTTATAGCATTTTTGACTGGATAATATCAATTACGGTCTTCAGGTTTAAAAATTATTATTATTTATATTTTCGGGGATTATTGATTCAAGGATTACTGATATTTTCAAGTTATTATGCAATTATTTTATTATGACAAAAAATTGTTTAAACTCATATATTGTATGTTGTACGAATCTTCTACAAATACACGTGTATATCTTTTAATCTACGAGAATATAAGTAGTACAGGTATATTGACATATGTTTTAATATATATTGGCATATATCGGAATCAATTACGACCTTCTAGTATAAAGAGTACGGATATTATTGATGTTTTCAGTTTATTACGTCATCTCTTTTATTTTGGCAAATATTGTAAGACGCATATTGTAATACGGGTAATCTTCTACTAACACATTGGCATATTTTCTGGTCTGCGACAATATAATTCGCACGGGGTTGCATATATTCATTCAATTCCTATTTTTTCTTCTGTAAATTTGCTTACAAAAGGAGGCAGGATGTTTTATTTTTCAGATCTGATCGTGAAGATAATTTTGCATAGTGAGAACATATATTCTTAAACTTCTCTTTAGGAGCAATAAATTTAATATTTTAACAGAATTTGCACATGATTGCGAACTTTAAGTTTCTTTAAATTATACACTCCGTACGAATAACGGGTGTGCTGTTAGTGGTTAATAAATTTTAACATTTTAGGAGGATATATCATGTTGCTCGGCATCGCAATTAAATTAAATGTGTTTGTTAATGTTTTTATTATTTTTTTTTCGATTTAAATAATAAATAAATGGATAAATGGATATAAAATATATCATATGAATGGACGGTTTGATTTTTCTTTTAATTATATTAATTGCTGACTGCGTACATCAATTTCATTTATTTTGGCAAAGAGTTTTCAAGCTTATATCGTATTTATCTACTAAACTCATATATTGTGTTTAGCCAATAAATTCATATAGCCGATTGTTGAAACAGAAAAAGAGTAGAGCGGGTATATCTTCTAATACAATTGTAGTGTTTTCATTTAGTATATTGAAACGGGATAAGAATGTTTCATTCAGATCTGCAAATTCAAAGCTACGAATTTGGAGGGATATCGCTAATTTGACAACTTTTCTTAAACTTTGCCAAATTGACGGAAATGTTGCCAAATTGATATAAACGACACACAAACAGCTGCCATAAACCTTCGGGTTGGTCGTGTGGCTTGGGTCTTCTATATATCAATGAAATTTTTTTTTGTTTTGTTAGAAGAGAGTACTGAAATGATGTTTGGTTAGCATTTATCTGTCAGACCAACCATCCTACTTAGTAATACATTTAGCGAATTTTTAAAATGTCACCAAATTGATAAAAATGTTTTCAAATCTGTAAAAATATCTTGAAATTGATAAAATTGCGCTACATAAATGATATTAATTGTTTTTTGTTAGGGGATAGTATTGTGATGATATTTCGTCAATTTGTCGCAAAGTGGAACTGTCAGTTCTACAGTCCCACTTGGCGATAAATTTGGCGATTTTTTAAAATGTCACTAATTTGACGAAACTGTCGCCAAATGTTCCATAGAAATATAACTATTTAGACGATATTTTTTCTACCAATTTATTTGAAGCAAATGATATCATGTCGCTCAGCAACGGATTTAAATCCAATGTGTTTATGCGGCAGACGATTTTTATTAAATCCTTTGCGATTTGAATAATGAAGATATGTATATAAAATAAATTTCATTGCCATTTCATTTTGGACTGGATAATATCAATTATACTCTTCAGGTTTAAACATTATTATTATTGATATTTTCCGGAATTATTGATTCAGAGATTATTGATATTTTTAAGTTATTACGCCATTGTTTTATTGCGGCAAAAATTGCTGACACACGTATATTGTATGTTGTACGAGTAATCTTCTAGGAATGCACGGGTATATCTTCTAACCTACGAGAATATAAGTAGTACAGGTATATTGGCATATATTTTGACATATATTGGCATATATATTGGAATCAAGTACAGTCTTCTGGTATGAAGATTAAGGGGATTAATTATATATTCAATTTATTACGTCGTCTGTTGTATTTTACCAAAAAACATTTGTGACTCATATTGCAAAACGGGTAATCTTCTACTAATAATCGGACATTATAAGTAGTACGTGTATATCTTCCCATATAATTTTAGCACTTTAATTTTGACATATATTGGAATAAATGACTGTCTTCAGATTTAAAGATTACGGGTTTATTGGTATTTTCAATTTATACATGTAATCTACTAATACAGGTTATATTTTCTAATATTCGCGTATATAATTAGTACGGGTCCCATACAATTTTAACGCTTTTATTTTGCATATATTGATTCAATTCCATATTTTTTTTTATATTTGCTTACATAAGGGGTCCAAGATGTTTTATTCTTCAGATATGTCCATGAAGATAATTTTATATAGCGAGAACAGAGATTCTTAAACTTCTTTTTAGGAGCATTATATTAAATATTTTAACAGAATATTTTGCTTAAACATGTCATTTAGTATACTATAAGAATTTGGGCATGATTATGAATTTCAAGTTTCTTTATATTATATACTCCGTACGAAGAACGGGTATGCTGCTAGTATAAAATAAAAATAAAAATATTTTCTATTAAGAAACATGTTCAATTTTCATATGTACTACCATGCGATAAATCTGGTGACTTCATTCTCGTGGATCTAGCTCGTTCCATTCATGAAAAAAGATACTTTTGTATTTGAACGCCAATAGTCATTTATCTGCTGTAAGAATAACTTATTTCTCCGTCCATAATGCTTGGCGAGATTTTAGCGACGAATTTGGCGGAATATCGCCAACTTGGCGACATTTTTAATTCTTGCCAAAAATCACCAAATTTTTAATTCTTAACAAAAATCTCGCCAAAAATGATAAAAATGAAGCTGAATTAATGAAAATGGCGACTAATTGAAGAAAATTCAATATCTTGGAAAGAAAATAAATATCTACTATAAGAATAACATTTTTTTAACTGTAAAAGCAGTAAATTCATTGCATTATATAAGGAAAGTCATGTGTTGTCCACATCAGATTTTTTATTTTACAGTGAGTCATGTGATTTCTTCGTATAATATGGGTGTAACTATTATTTCAATTTTTATTTAAAAAACTACTTAACATATTATGAATTTTTTTTTACACACTTGATAATTTGAAGATTTCCAAAAATTTTCGAAGTAATTTGTGAATTTTACTTCCGCTTAGAAATGTTTGAAAAATTAGATCCCGTAGGAATCTATATACTTCATTTATTCAACCCGTCTTAAATCCAAAACTCATAGGGCGATATTATTCTTTTACATTCCCATATGTACCACCAACCGTCTCAAAGCCATACTAAAATTTCATTTTGATAAAGTCATTTTTACGGCAATTATCGTGCGAATGGACAGACAGACAGAATGAACAAGTTCATTCATACTGTGGCGCTCCTGTATACCCCCTTCAGTCATAAATACTTTACAGCTAAGCTGGAAAGTGTTAAAAATGGAGCACATTTTATAATTCTGTTAACATTGCGGTATGTAAAACAATATTTCGGTCACTGTATGTTACCTTATTTCCATGCTTTTCAGATATTTTAATTTATACATGAATTATTGTTACAAAAAAATTCTATTGTTTCATTAGAAGAATGGCCAGTGCCCTCTTTCGGTTTTTGAAATGGTTACAGATTAAATCATAGAAGAATTGAGTTATAAAATGTAAAAAAAAATCTGATGTGGACAACACATGACTTTCCCTGCAAACTCAAATTCAAATATTCTATATTTCTTTAATAATTCATTAGATTGAGTTTAATTGAACCAAATAACACTAAATTTGCATTTTTAATTCAATTTTTGTTTTTATTTGGTAATTGAACATTTTTCCGAAATCGGCGAAACAAAAATGCAAGAAATCTCAAATATCTTGAGAACGGTTAGTCCTAAGTATAATGGAGTGTATTATATTATTTTTCTCTTCAAAAATTGCATATAAAACAAGAATTTATTTGATACGTTTGATAATATCCTACTTTTATAATATCTTTCTTTTTTTTAGATTTTGGCGAATTCGGCGGGTCTTTTCGTAAAAAAAGGCAGGTTTGTTCTTTTCTGAATTGTACAAAAATCTAATCAGCAGCAGAGTATCCCACAAGTAACTTATCTACCAGATTTTGTGAAATTTAGTCAATTAGTATTTTAGCTAGAGCGGATACAGTAAATTTTTGCGAGCCATTTCGTAAAAAATGCAGGTTCTTCTTTTCCGAATCGTACCAAATTCTAATAAGCACCAAAGTATCCAACAAGTAACTTATCTACCAAATTTTATGAAATTTGGTCAATTAGTATTTTAGCTAGAGTGGATACATAAAATTTTTATGGGACATTTCGCAAAAAGAGGCGGGTTCTGTTTTTACGAATCCTACCAAAAAATATTAGCACCCGGGTCTCACCCAAGTGACTTACATACCAAATTTTATGAAATTCGGTCCATTAATTTATTAGTTAGAGTGGATACATACATTGTACAGACAGACAGACAGACAGACGCACAGACACACACACAGACACACACACAGACGTCACGCTAAAAATAGTTTTTCGTATTCTAGAGGTTTCGAAACGTGTAGATCCGTCGAAAACTCGAGTTGCGATTTTCGACATGATTCCAATACTTTCCCTATACATTACCATGTATTGCAGGGAAAGTAAAAATCGTCTGCTATAACTATGAATTACAATATCTATGTACACAATACTATATCTATGTACTCTGTGTATAATATTACAATATCTATGTACACAAATAGAGTTAATTAAGAAAATGTAGGTTATTTTCTTCATGCGCATGATGGTATAAAAGAATGGTATAAAAGGTGGAACAAGAAATTAGGATTTTAATTGTTTTCAATAAAAATTCAAGATTTTAGATTTTTTTTCATTATAGGTCAAGTCTCACGTGCATGTAAAGTTTCACGTTTCTATACCTTCAACAGTTTGGACTCTGTAATTCATTGCTCTGTAATTCATGTCAGTCAGCCTCATTCAGTTGTATGACAGATAAAATATTTAAATTGCTAACTCAATCCTTTTCCTTTTAATATGTTTGGCAACATCTGAGTTCGAGTGCCAGTATACAGGGGCGCCCTCCCAAGCTATACTCGGGATTGAGAAACATCCTCTTGCAAAAACTAATCCATAAAATATACTGTCTTTCACATTATAATAATTATTAATATAACTGTCGCAATTAATCTCAGTAAAAGTTCCATTCTTTCTAACGTTAATGAAGATTTGGAATACCATCATATCTAAACATATTCTACAGCGAAAATAGAAAAAGCAATCTATACGACTCTATAACTTTTAATAATGATTTCATACCTGTGTTAGCAAATTATACCGAGTGTTCAAAAAACCCAGTTCTTTTGCAGCCCATTTACTCTTGCTAATGTGTCTATCCATGAGTTATAGTGAATGATAATAGAATTAATGTTTCGTTTTAACGTCAATTAATCATGTTTTCCTAAAAGGGTGGGAAAAAGGAGGGAAGAGTATACTAGGAATTTGCTTTTACGACTAAAAAGAAATTAATTATCTTAGTTTTCCCATTACTTGCAAGAAAGATTGTCAATACTGTTCTTTTTTTTCTTTTTGTTTAACTACAAGTATATTTATAGCTCTTTTAATTCTTATGCAAATGATTTTTTGAAAGTTTTACATCTTTTTCAGAAGAAACGTGGCTTGAGTGGTTTGATTTGGTGGAAATGGCGTCGGAACACATGGGTGCAACTTGCATCTCCGGAAATTTGAATAAAATTGAAGGTTTTTACTTTCCCTGCAATGCTGGTAATGTATAGGGAAAGTATTGGAATCATGTCGAAAATCGCAACTCGAGTTTTCGACGGATCTATACGTTTCAAGACCTCTAGAATACGAAAAAACCATTTTTAGCGTGACGTCTGTGTGTGTGTCTGTGTGTCTGTGTGTCTGTCTGTGTGTGTGTCTGTCTGTCTGTCTGTCTGTGTGTCTGTGCAGATTTTGTATCCACTCTAACTAAAAAACTAATGGACCGAATTTCACAAAATTTGGTAGGAAAGTCACTTATGAGCGAATCTGGTGCTGATTAGTTTTGGGTACGATTTGGAATAAAAGAACCCGCCTTTTATTGCGAAATGGCTCGCAAAAGCTTGTATCCACGCTAACTAAAAAACTACTGGACCGACTTTCACAAAATTCGGTAGATGAGTCACTTGTGGGTTACCCTGGTGCTGATTAGATTTTGGTACGATTCGGAAAAAAATAACCTGCATTTTTTTGCAAAATGGCCCGCAAAAATCGTCAAAATATAAAATAAAGAACTAGGTATACTCAAATATATCCATTAAATGCTCGTTTAATGCGTAATTTTTAACGACGAAAGTAATAAGACCAACCCCATTACACTAGGACTAGCCGTTCTCGAGATATTTTAGTTTTCCGTATTTTCTCTACGCCACCTTTGAAAATAAGTCCGGTTACCGAATGAGAACGAAAATTGAATTAAAAGTGAAATAAATTTAATTAAAATAAAGAGAACGTTAATATAAGTCTGCAGGGAAAGTCAGGTGCTGCCCACATCAGATTTTTTACTTTCCCTGCAATACATAGTAATGTATAGAGAAAGTATTGGAATCATACCGAAAATCATAACTGTAGTTTTCGACGGATCTACACGTTTCGAGACCTCTAGAATACGAAAAAACTATTTTTAGCGTGACGTCTGTGGGTGTGTCTGTGTGTCTGTGTGTCTGTCTGTGCAATGTCTGTATCCACTCTAACTCAAAAACTAATGGACCGAATTTCATAAAATTTGGTGTGTAAGTCACTTGTATGTGATCCTGGTGCTGATTAGTTTTTGGTACTATTCGGAATAAACCAACCCGCCTTTTTTATGAAATGGCCCTCAAAAATTGCCTGTATCCACTGTAACGAAAGAACTAACTGATCAAATTTTACAAAATTTGGTACATAAATCGCTTGTAGGTCACCCTGGTGCTGATTAGATTTTGATATGATTCGAAAAAGCAGAACCTGCATTTTTTTACGAAATGGCCCGCAAAAATTTTACATTTCAACTCTAACTCAACTAATCGACTAAATTTCTTAAAATTTAGTACATAAGTCACTTGTGGTAGACACTAGTGCTGATTCGATTTTGGTAAGATTCGGCAAATAACAACCTGCCTCTTTTAAGGAAATGGCTCGCAAAAATTTCATGTTTCCTCAATAGCTAAAATACTACTTGACTAAATTTTACAAAATTCGGTAGATAAGTTACTTTATCAGAGCTAAAATACTAATTGACTAAATTTTACAAAATTCGGTAGATAAGTTACTTGTACAATAATCTGGTGCTGATTAGATTTTGGTATTAATCGGAAAAGAACAGCCTGCCTTTTTTTACGAAATGGCCCTCAAAAATCGCCAAAATCTAAAAAAAAAGCTACGTATGTTCAAATATATCAATTAAATGCTTGTTTTATACGTAATTTTTGATGAGAAAACGAATGAGAATACCTCTATTACTCTAGGACTAACCGTTCTCGAGATATTTGAGATTTTTGACATTTAGTTATGCCACTTTTGGAAAAATGTTGAATTACCAAATAAAAACAAAAATTGAATTAAAATTGCAAATTTAGTGTTCTTTGATTCTATTAAACTCAATCTAATGAATTATTAAAGAAATAAAGAACATATGAATTTGAGTCGCAGGGAAAGTCATGTGCTGCCCACATCAGATTGTTGTTGTTGTTGTTGTTGTTGTTAATCTTCTTTAAATAGTATTGGAATGATATTTTTCTGAGAAATTTCTGAATATTTAAGTAAAAATGGTGTGAATGAACAATCCAAGCTTCCAGTTCGGAAAACAAGTGTGGATTATTTAGTTATATTAAATCAATTGCCTACGTACCCCCCCCCCCCCCCTTGATTTCAAACCCTGGTGTGTTTGGGCTTCAAAAGGTCGGTGCAGTTTGTGGTCGGATCATAAAATAGGGTTGGTGAAAAGTTAGCTACAAATTGTTCTGCCAGTGTAATATTGTTTAGCATTGTTTGGCAGACTATGCATTATCACATCTAGGATAATCCTGTTTAAAATAAGTTGTAACAAATTCTAGGGTATTAGTGCAAAAATGACTTAAAATTACCAAAAAAAAATCTTCTATGGATGCGTTGCACTCACTGCAAAATTCTACGAAAACATCTTTTACTGTGATGGAAAATTATAATAGATATTCATTGCAGTGGGTGCAAGAACAATATTTATAGAGACAAAGTTCAAAATGTATGTGCTAAATATTTGTATAGTATAGAATTAATAAAGGCTTAGCTTCAGTTTTCTTTATTTAGTGGAAGCGGTATCCTAAAAGAAAATAATCATACTGTTAAATCTTTCCATTTCCATAATACAGTATAAATGAATTAGTATAAATTAAAAGTATAAATGAATTTTTTTGCATAAAATATTTAAAGCAGAAGTTTTAAAGCTTTTGCCATCGGGAAACAATAAGCAAATAAATAAAGCATAATTAGGCAAATAATCATAATAAGGTAAAAACACCATTCTTTAAACTGGCGCTAACTTAACAAAAAATGAAACAGAGCCCTTTCCAAAATTCAATTCTAAATCCCTATCAGTCATCTTCTAAATTCTATCTATACCCAATACCGAGTACTAGAGATGTTTCAAGGAAAATGTAAATTTTTAATCTGAACTAACATCTCTAGAACCGGAAATGGAATTCCTCAGTGAGACCCTCAACCACCACTAGAATTTAATGTTGAATCCATATCAATCATCAAAGTTTTAACTGTAGTCGATTCTGAAAAAATAAATAAATGTTTAAAGGATTTTTTTTTGTCGGAAATAGAAAATAAACGGACTTTGACATCCTTGACGACCCCCCTCCCTACCCCTCAGAAACTTGTTGTTAAATCCATATCAGTCATCATCTAAGCTCTATAGGTGATTCTGAGAAATAGATGCTTCTAGGAAAATGAAAATTTTTTAACCGGAATCAAGAAAATGCCGGAAGTGAAAATCCTTAGTAAACCCCCATCCCCTAACCCTTCTGGAATTTGATGCTGATCCATAGTAGTCATCATCTAGACTCTGTAGCTAATCCTGAGAATGACATTTTTAAAGGAACAATTTTGTAGAGGAAATTGAAAATCTGGAATTGGAAATCCTTAGTGACACCCCCTCCCTTCCCCGCCATTCCACTTTCATACTGGATTCATTCCAGTTGCTCATTCTACAATCAATCCTGAAGGATTAATTGATGTTGCAAGGAAAATGCAAATTTTTGAATCGAATATCCAATCCTTAAAAACAGAACGTTTCAAGGGAAAATTTTTGCGGAAAATTTTAGTGAGCCACACTCTCTACTCCTGAATTTAATGCTGAATCTATATCAGTTATCGTCTGACCTCAATTTATAACAAATCTTGAAAAATAAATGATTCAAGGAAAATGAAATTTTTGAAACGCAAATGGAAATCCTTATTGAAATCCTCGAACTCCTTCGAAATTCGATGCAGAATCCATATTAGTCATCATCTAAGCTCTATCTATAGTAAATCCTGAGAAATAGATGCTCAAATAAGTAACTTTGAATATCGTATTCCATTTTTATTTAATGTAGTCAAATGACAATCAAAAGTGTTCTTTTTAACGCACCTGCTGCTCCATATTACTTCAGCTAATATGTACTCTTCTTGTGAAGTTTTAGCGAACGATTATTAAATCATTGTCCGTACTTTACACTCAATTAATCACGCTTTCGTTGAGGGGTCGTGGCATTACGAGGGGAAAGGGGAGTGAGGAGATTGATTCTTCTTTGGAAGAAAAAGTACCGCATTGAAAGATTTCGCATTTGAGCTGTAAAGAGAATTCTTTTTTTCTTACTTTTTGTCTTTTTAGTCATATTTGATATTTGGAGGCAGCCTCTACTCAACTTTATTATACATTGATGCTGATTGTGATACTTGGTGTATATCACTTGTATCACATTCAGTCGAAAACCCAGACCACCCGACTCGCCCTAGGGCACGAGCAGCAATTTGAGTGGCCGGAATATCGCATTCAGTGTCAAAATACAAAATTAGACGAATCTTTTTCAGATTCGAATCAAGATATTCTCAAAATATTTCTTAAAAGTTCTAAAAAAAAATATTTTTTTAAGGTTGCAATCGGTCTGTTACACTAATGAATTGTATGCATTTGGTTCATCGATGCCAACATGTAGTATTTTAATATTACTTTCCTTATATACATAATGTATAAGGAAAGTAATGTGACGGGGTCGAAAATTCGAATTTGAGTTTTCGACGGGAGACCACGTTTCAAGCATCCATGATCACGAATCAAACATTTTTGAAGTGATGTCTCTCTCTGTGTGTGTGTGTGTGTGTGTGTGTGTGTGTGTGTGTAAGTGAGTCTGTGGAGACGATAACTGACGAACGAATGATCCGATTCGAGCCAAATTTGGTACAAAAATCACAATTCGTATACACTGGAAGCTTATTGTTTTTATACGCAATCGAATGTTCAGAAATCCCCTAAATTTCCGAATGAAATTTTGAAAAAATCGTCAAAAAATCAAAACCACTAATAAAGTTACGCAAATAGACATTTCTTATGTAATTTTTCATTAGAAAACGATTGACATAAAGTTTAGAACGCTAACATGAATCGTTCTCGAGATATTGTACATTTTTCAAAAAAATTATCAAAAAGTCAGATAAAATAAAAAAAAATATTTCTTATTGAGGAACATGTTCACTTTTCATATGTAATACCATGCGATAAATTGGGTTACATCATTCTCGTGGAACTAGCTCATTCCATTCATGAAAAAATATACTTTTAGTAATACTTTTGTGTTTGAACGCCAATAGTCATTTATCTGCTGTAAGAATAACTTATTTCTTAGTGCATAACGCTTGGCGAGGTTTTGGCGACGAATTTGGCAGAATGTCGCCAACTTGGCGACTTTTTGAAATGTTGCCAAATTAACGAAAATCTCGCCAAATGGATAAAAATGACGCTAAATCAATGAAAATGATGACTAATTGTCGAAAATTCAATATCTTGGAAAGAATATTAGTATCTACTATAAGAAAAACCTATTTTTTTTTACTGTAAAAGTAGTAAATTCATCACATTATATAAGGAAAGTCATGTGTTGCCCACATCAGATTTTCCTTTACATTTATAGTGTAGTTCAAAAGTTCAAATTATCAATTTTCCATGATTACGGTTTCCAAATGTAATGGCTCCACTTACTTGAAAAACTTCTTTTCTTAAACCGTTTTTGCTGATCACATCTTTTCCTTTAATTTTTCCAAAGCTTTCATTCATTGTTTTTATCGTACCAATATTGTCCCCAATTGCACGCTCCTTTGTTTTTTGATGCTGTCTCACTCTTGCCTAATACCCCTATTCATACTGCTACTGATGTTATTGCCAAATATCTTCATTGTAAAAAAATATTCTATTTCGTCCATCATTTCTGCATTGAACATTGTTTAGGGAATCCATTATTTTGATTTATGTGACGAAATGTTTTTCCCAATGGATGGTGCCCCTATAACCTATAGGGGCTTAAGCTGTATTTCCATACAAAGAATACATCATCCATGTAATGACATTAAAAAACAGGTCTTGCAAAGAAGAAAAAATTTCATTCTCAAGTGTTTACCTAATGCCCCTATCCATACTGCTACTAATGTTATTGCCAAATATCTTCGTTGTAAAAAAATATTCTATTTCGTTCATCCTTTCTGCATTGAACATTGTTGCGGGGATCCATTATTTTGATTTATGTGACGACATGTTTGTTCCAATGGATGGTGCCCCTATAGCCTATAGGGGCTTAAGCTGTACTTTCATACAATAAACACATCATCCACGTAATGACATTAAAAAACAGGACTTGCAAAGAAGACAAAATTTAATTCCCAAGTGTTTGCAAAACAGTATCGACCAGGATGCTACATAAAGGACGGCAGTCCTTTATGTAGCAGTGAAAAACTGGTTTTTTAGCTAGAATGGAAACATGCAATGTTTGCAGACCATTTGACAAACAAAGGCAGTTTTTTTTTAATCCCAAATCGTACTAAAATCTAATCAGCACCAGAGTCAGTCACAATTGACTTACCTGTGAAATTTTATAAAATTTGGTATATTAGTTTTAGTTACAGTGGGTACATGAATTGCACAGACAGACGTACAGAGACACACACACAGACACATACACAGACACACACACAGACAGACACATACACAGACACACTTACACACAGACAGACACATACACAGACACATACAAAGACACACACACAGACACACACACAGACAGACACATACACAGACACAGACACAGACACACACACACAGACAGACACATACACAGACACAGACACAGACACACACACACAGACAGACACATACACAGACACATACACAGACACACACACAAACACATGCACAGACATATTGCACACAGACACAGAGAGAGAGAGAGATACACACACGTCACGTAAAAATAGTTTTTTCGTGTTCTAGAGATCCCAAAGCATGTAGATCCGTTGAAAACTCGAGTTGCGATTTCGACACGATTCCAATACTTCCCCTATACATTACCACGTATTGTAGGGAAAGTAATAATTTTAAAAGCGGATCCACAACCACTGCGCAGATCAAAAGTCATCGTATTCCAAATATTTATTCAAATTAAATGCAAAACAAACCTATAGAAACCACCAAAAATGTTGCTATCGTTTATAAAGATTCTAATTGATCAAAGTCACTGGGTTTAGAAATACGGACAAGGACAAAAATGTTTTGTTTGTCTTCATGTATTAATCTTCGAAGTATAGAATATACGAGAGAGTAAATCATTTTCCCTGTTGGCTCAATTTAATCATTTTAGATGCTTTGTGTGAGAGGAATGATTGGTTGGCGAAAGGGTGAAAATATTTTTTTACAGTTTCGTGTAACACATCAATGGAGACTGCGCGTCATTTCACTTTCCCTGCAATACATAGTAATGTATAGGGAAAGTATTGGAATCGTGGCAAAAATCGCAAATCGAGTTTTCGACGGATCTACACGTTTTGAGATCTCTAGGACACGAAAAAACTATTTTTAAAGTGACGTCTGTGTGTGTGTCTGTGTGTGAGTCTGTGTGTGTGTCTGTTTGTACAATGTATGTATCCACTCTAACTCAAAAACTAATGGATCGAATTTCATAAAATTTTGTAAGTAAGCCACTTGTGTATGACCCTGCTGCTGATTAGTTTTTGGTACGATTCAGGAAAAAACAACTCGCCTTTCTTTGCGAAATGACCAGCAAAAATTGCCTGTATTCACTCTAGCTGAAAAATTAATAGATCACATTTCGCAAAATTTGGTAGATCAGTCACTTGTGAATTACCCTGGTGCTAATTAGATTTTGGTACGATTTAGTACACGTTTTGGTACGCGAGACCTCTAGAACAAGAAAATACTACTTTAATCGTGACGTGTGTGTGTGTGTGTGTGTGTGTGTGTGTGTGTGTGCAATGTATATATCCACTCTAACTCAAAAACTAATTGATCAAACCTTATAAAAGTTTATATTTACTTGTGGGTTACTCTGGTGCTGATTAGATTTTGGTACGATTCTAGATAAAAAGAATCTGCCTTTTTTTTGCGAAATGACTCGCAAAAATCTGATGTATATACTCTAGCTAAAAAAATTAATTGATCAAATTTCACAAAATTGGATAGATAAGTCACTTGTGAGTTACTCTTGTGCTGATTAGATTTTGGTACGATTCGGGAAAAAGAACCTGCCTTTTGTTTTACGAAATAGTCCGCAAAAATCATTAAAATTTAAAATAAAAGAATGTATCAATTAAATGCTCGTTTTATACGTAATTTTTGACGATGAAAAGAAAAGAATGAACCCCATTACTCTAGGATTAGCCGTTCTCGAGATATCTTAGTTTTTCACATTTTTGCTACGCCGCTTTTGAAAATACGTCCAGTTACCAAATGAAAACGAAAATTGAATTAAAAGTGCAAATTCTGTGTCATTTCAAATAATTATGCGTACTATTTTATGCAATTAAACTTAATTTAATGAATTATTAAATTAGTAAAGAGGAAATGAATTTGAGTCTGTAGCGAAAGTGATGTGCTGCCCACATTAAATTTTTATTTCGATTGGCAGTTTGGTTATTGGTGACAAAAATTTGATTGGGTACAAAAATTTTTCCATACTATTGTTTTTGCGAAATTTTTCTCCTTGGAACATCTGCTTCTGAAGTTCTGCTATAGAATTCAGATAATGACTGATTTGGATTCAGCAAAGTTTCAGAAGGAACAGGGTGTTTGTTCATTAAGAATTTCCACTTCCGGGTTTTTTCCATTTCTGGTTCTAAAAATTTCATTTTATTTAAAAAAGTATATTTCTCCGGATTGAGGGTATAGAACGCGTACGGATTCAATATCAATTTCCTTATGGATAAGGAGATTCGCTAAGAATTTCACCTTCCGTTTAAAACAAATTTGAGACATCTATTTTTTCTTCAGTCATCTATAGAAATAGATAAAGCTTAGAGGATGACTGATAGCATCAAATTCTAGTCAGGGTAGGAGTTCTCACTAAGAATTTTTACATCCAGCTGTGGAGATATCCCTTTTGATTAAAAAAAAATTGCATTTTCCTTGCAATATCTATGTCTTACAATCTGCTATAAATAAAGCTTAAATGAATATTGATATGAATTCAGCATCGAATTCCAGAGTGGGTTCTTGGAGTTCAATAGGGACTTTCACTTCCGGTAGTGAAGCTCTCACTTCCGGATTTTCAGAAAATTTGTATGATTATACGAAATAAGTATATGCTAGAGAGAATAAAAATACTTATTAGTTCCGGCAGAAAACAAGTATATACCCCATTTACTGCCCTAAGAAAACTCCATAAATTTCTTGTTAAGGTTGTTTTACTAAGTTTTTCTTTTCTGTAAGACATAGTACATGAAATAAACAATCAAATCATACAAATGTAATGTGTATGCCACATGTAATAAACAATGTAATCAATACAAAAAAAGTATATATATATATTGTAGAGTAGAAAACTCGTATATTCTAAGGATCTCAAGGACGGGGTTAGAGAAGTGCTCAGGAGAGGATAAAATTCCACTTTTAAACTTCTATCGAAGAAAAAAGGAGTTTCGTAAATGGCATAGAATTTGCATCGGAAGTTGGGAAAATTATATTGATGATGAAAAACCAACTAACCGGTGGGATAAAAATCGGAAACTAAATCATAATTCATATATGGGATATAATTAACATTGGAAGTTGAGAAAATTATATTGATGATGAAAAACCAACTAACCGGTGGGATAAAAACCGTGACCTAAATCATAAGTAAAACCTAAAAATTTATTTATTTAACAATAGTCTCTATTAAAAACCAGGTTTGAGTACAGACAAATTTTCCATTATATAGTTTATATTATACGAGTTAACCCCTTTTTAATTATTAGGTGATGTCACGTCTACTTCAATATATAAGCAATAAAATTAAAGACACATATCATAGATAAAAAATTCATTTAATCAAATAAAACCATCCTACAAGACGTACAAATGTTAAAAGGCCAGAGCGCTTTCGGGTATCACTATACCCTACATGCTCGTGACATCAAGAATGGCAAACTTTCTACGGCTCTTGCCCAATGTGTTGTTAATGTAAACTTTCGGGTCTTTTTTGAAAAAAACTTTCCTTTTAATTCGTATCAATAACCCTCGTGATATTCTTCTTCATGAATCCCTGTTTATTTATATCTACCGTGATTCCATTTGTAATTTTGATGTACAAATTTTACGTTACGCTTGGCGACTCGTTCTCGACTCTATGCGTTGAAGACCCAGACCGTCCGACTCATCCAAAGGACTCGAGTAACTGCTTGGACGGCCGGTCGACTCTATGCGTCGAAAACCCAGGCCAGCCGACTCGTCCGAAGACTTAGAGCAGTCGACTCTATGCGTGTCAAACCTCTACAATTTGGACATTTTTCATTGTTACTTTCCTTATATACATATAATGTATAAGGAAAGTATTGTGATGGGGTCGAAAATTCGAATTCGAGGTTTTGACGGGACGGCACGTTTCAAGCATCCCTGAACACGAATCAGATGTTTTTGAGGTGATGTTTGTGTGTGTGTGAAAGTATGTGTTTGTGTGTGTCAGTGAAGTCTGTGGAGACGATTACTGACGAACGAATGGACCGATTCGTACGAAATTTGGTACAAAAATTACAATCCGTGAATATTGGAAGTCTATTGTTTTTAAACGCAATCAAATGTTCAAAAGAATCCCCCCATAACGCTTGGCGATTTTGGCGATGAATTTGGCGAAGTGTTGCCAACTT